>JASDQU010436510.1:2450-20665 GCA_032191745.1 Picea mariana | reverse complement strand
CTTAGTATGTTATTTGATGTTGTAGAGGCCATTTAGAGCCTCATTGATTATGTATTTATGTTCCGATCTCTAGATATTTATTGCACTTGGTGTCGTTTTGATATATTCATGAGCATACTTTGGATATGTTGTCTCTAATTGTCTCTAATGCTTTGGAAACATGATTTAAAATCTTGAAAATATATTTTTTTTGTTAAAATTAAATATTTTATGTATTTTTTAAAAATCCGTTTCATTGAAACCGGTTTGACTGGTTCATTACCGGTTCCGGTTTTGGTTCAGGTTGGACCCTCGACCGGTACCGGTACCGGTACCGGTTTCGGATTTTAAAACATTGGATACAATAATACATTTTGGGCTCCTTTCATTGTCCATAATCTAAATATGATTTTAGAAGAGATTGAGGTTAAAACTACATAGATTAAGGAGGTCAATTGGTAGGCTAGGGAGATCATAAAATTCATCACCAACCACCATCGATCTCAAGCAATATATCGAGAATATTCTATATTGGAGTTGCTGAAAGTTGTTGGAACACGATATGCCTCAAACTTCATTATGTTGCATTGCCTTGTTGAGGTCAAACCTGCATTAATGAGTATGGTGGTGGGTGTGACTTGGGTTGAGTGGAGATAGGCAGATTCAGAGAGAGGAAGTATGGTGCAGAGAGTGTTGATTGATGAGGATTAGTGGAGCAAGATAGATTTCTTGCTCAAGTTCGCATTACCTGCATTTGAGCTTTTCCTAGATGCAACCATAGAGAAATTTTTCCTGGGAGATATTTATGATGGCATGGATACCATGGTTGAGAAAACAGTGGAAAATATTACACAGGAGGCTCCCACTCTTCTTTTTGTTGATGCTGATTTTGTAGAGCATGTGAGATTCATCATTATTACGAGGTGGATGGCTTTAACTCTCCATTGCACTCTTTGGCACATGCCCTAAATCCAAGATTTTATGATGAAGAATTCATTGCTCAAACCAATGGGAAGAGGAAGGCCCCACATAAGGACAAGGAGGTGACCAATGGAGTGAAGAAAGCCTTCCACGAGTTGTGTTCAACTTCTTTACGCACTGAAGTGAGGGAAGAATCTGCTTGTTTTGTTGCTAGATTAGAGGATTTTGTAGGATTATCATCTTTGAATGAGAGGAGGAGCACGAACTCAGTTAAATGGTGGACTTGTCACGGGGCAACTTGTGTATATTTGCAAAACCTTGCCAAGTGGCAAGCTCATCATCAACGGAAAGGAATTGGAGCACTTATGGGTTCATTCATTCCATGAAGCAAAACAGGTTGGGATCCCAAAAGGTCGAGGATCTTGTATATATGCATTCAAACCTATGCCTTGTGTCTCGTAGGGGTGAAGAATATACAAGTGGGCTTCATAGAGAATGGGATGTGGATGTAGAATGCCCGAACTTGGAACTCTCTCTTGCTGCTTTTGATATCGATGGTTATGCAAGCAAAAGTGGTGCTGCCTTTTCTTCCAATCCTATGCTCAAGTTATGGTAAACAAGCATCTTGTTCAATTTTTGTTGATGAGGATGAGGACAAGGATGAGATGGATATGTAATTGTACTCGTCTTTAGCTCATGTTTTATTTCATTTTCAACACATATAGCCTCATGTATAAAGGTTGATTTTGGATGTATAGCCTCATCTATAAAGGCTAATTTTGGATTTTGCATCATGTAATCATCTATGGGAGTTCATAAAGACATGGTTTCCTTCTAAAATGTCATTTATGTGTATCATTTTTATTTTATTGCAAGGTAATGTGTTAATTAAAAAAACAGCTAGATATGTATTTTGAATTTTTTATATACTGCGTTTCCCTCAATGTACCCATTTTGGGGGGTCATGTTTCCAGGCATTCCCATTTCAGAAACTTGTACAAATTTCCATGTTTCGTGCAACTTAGCAATAAATTTTTTCCATTTTCCAGTACATGTGTCTATTGGGAGTGGTGTCTGGGAAGTGTTGAGAACCAAATGAGGAATGTGAATTACAATTGAACGGAGTAGACTTGGAACAATAAAAATGTGACTACAAGAATAGAGAAATAACCATGTTGATCAAATGTCATTGACATGAGATACTTCCACAAGTGTAAGATGCAAGAGATGAGTGCATAGTATGGGAGAAATTATGGGAAATGCTTAAAAATTTTAGGAGTTCTTTCCTTAAAAACATGTTTTCAATGCAAATGGGATCAATTGTTGTTAATAGGTAGAAGAAGTTGTGGTGGTATTTACCCAAAAAAGTCTCCCCATTGTGATTTGCAAACTTTGTAGAACAATTAATATAACATCTGAATCTATCGACATAATTTTGAGAAAATGTAAAGTTAGTGGTTATAGAAAGAGAGATGGAAAAAGTAGTTTGGAAGTAGTAGTTGTGGAGCATATAGAAGTGCTTTTGCAACAAAATACAAAGGTAACTAAAAGTACAGAGGAAGAACAAACAGTGGTACAAGTTTACGTCTACAAAGGAGGGGATAACTCTTTTGTGGTGGAAAAGAAGACAAAAAAAGTGTGCGCATCAGGTTTGAAGGAACCTTTTCTTTACAATTTTGTGGTAGGTGATGTAATTGTTAGCTTTTTAGATCGGGAGGTATTCCGCATGTTTTGTCTTGTATGCGGATGTTACCTTAATGTTTACACTACCAGGCACTTAACTTTGTAATAGTTTTTATAAAGTTGTTTAAGTGGTTCTTTTATTAAAGTGACTTTTTAATAAAGTGTACCTTCTATTTTTGAAAGTGACTTTATTTTCATAAAGCACTTATGTAATAAAGTGAAAATCACTTTAATTTAAATGCGACATCTTGGAGGGAATGGATCATGACCCTTGATCTTGAAAAAGGCAAGACCTAATCTTAGCAGGTGAAAAGACACTTTGGGGGGAAAATGTCATTTTCAGATTATAAAAGAATGCATTGGATAGTGTTCAAGACATGTCGAATGTCGAAGAGAAGACATCGGGAGGAGATTGAGAGAGATTTTTTGAGTATGCTTGAGATAGGAAAGTGAGCAACAAAGAGGGCACGTTTTCCAAGGAAGGAGGGCACGAATCCCAAGAATTTTTTCTGTGAGTTTTGGGCTGAAATATTTTTCTGCTGTGGGAGGCTGTACTATACGGATCTGTGCAGTCAGTACAGATGTACGGATTTGGCTCGAAAATTGAGGCATTTCGGGCACGATTTTCGAGGCAGATTTCAGAATTTTTGTGGTTGTTTCTTGGCCGTACAGAACAGTCAGTACAACTGACTATGGGCACGAAAAACGAGGTATGAAGGAGGCAGTACATCAGTACGGTTTTGGCATGGAAAACGAGGTAGATTTCTGTGGGACAGATTTGGTGTTGAGGTATTTTCCTTGGCTGGAAATGTTATTTTGTTGCTGATATGCACTTTCCTGAAGCTGAATAATAGATCTCTCTCTCTCTCTCTCTCTCGTTGGGTTTCCCCACATTGGGGTTTTCCCTGGCATTTGCCTAAATTTCTGTGTGTTATGGGTTGTTGTCCACTGTGTTATTTCCGCTGCTATTTTGCTTAGCAATGTGTATTTCTGCTTATGGAAATTTCTGAATGTGGGTTTATGCATTTCTGAAATTTATGAAGACAATTATCTCTAGGTTGCTAAGTGTTTGACAGAATATTAGCTTGCTGATTTTTGTCATTAAAAATCTACATGGTATCAGAGCTTTGTCTCTGACAGTGGGAAGTGTGATATTTGGGCAAAAGGGTGTGATTGTTTTCCTTGAGTTGTGACAGAGAATATGGCTGCAAGCATTAGATATGAGGATCGGTTGGATGGCATTTCCAACTATTTGCAGTGGAAGGTCCGATTGTCAGCCGTTCTCAAGGAGAACAAAATTTATAGCTATGTCAACTCTGTTGTAACAGCTCCCGCAGTAGATCCTGGTGCTTTGGACTTGCATGAGACCAAGGAAGCCAAAGCTCAGAGGATTATTCTGGATAGGGTGAAGGATCACCTTATCCCACGCTTGGCTGAGAAAAACACTGCCAAGGAGATGTGGGATGCACTTAAGAACTTGTTCGAGGCGAAGAAGGAGAACTGGAAGATGGCCTTGAAGGCTAAGTTGCATGATACCAAGATGGGTAAGGAGGAGAATGTCTCTTCTTATCTTACCTGGGTGGCTCAAGTTAAAGATGAGCTGACAGCTGTTGGAGAGGTCATTACGGATTATGAGCTGGTGAGGATAGCCTTAAATGGCTTCACTAAAGAATGGGAAGTCTTTGTGAAGTGCGTGGTGGGACGTGAGCATCTACTAGATTGGAGCAGACTGTGGGATGATTTCACTCGGGAGGAGATCCGGGAAAGATCTCAGAGCAGTGAACAGAAGACAGACAGAGCTGATGAGAACGTTGCTCTTGCGGCAAAGAGCAAGAAGAAAGGAAGTTCCGGAAGGGACTTGAGTAAAGTCAGATGCTATTGTTGTAACCAGTTGGGGCACCTTGCCTCTCATTGTCCTGAGAGGAAGAAGAAGGAGTCAGAGGGGCCTGAGACAGCTGCTACAACAGCCATGGAGGACTTTGCTTCAAAGTTTGATTGAGAATTTTCTTTGGTGACCCTAGTTTTCAGTGCGGAGGATTCGGAGGTTATGTCAGATGGATTGTGGACAATGGAGCCTCTAGCCACATGACAAGAATCTGGCGAGTATTCCTAGATTTCACAGAGATTGGTCCTGGCCAACAGGTGGTAAATGAAGGTGGTATGATGAGAGCTGTACGTGGAGTTGGGAATGTCAGATTCCAACTCGAGTTTGGGGAACTCTTGGAGCTTGATGGAGTTCTCTTCGTTCCAGGGTTGAGGGTTAATTTGCTCTCAGTCTCAGCCTTGGAGGATGTAGGAGGTTGCGTATTGTTCAAGAGGGAACATGTCTTTATCTACAGGCAGGGAGTGGACCCGGTAGAGCTGCAGCTGATCGGTAACCGGGTGGACAGGTTGTATATGTTGAGAGGACAACCTTTGATGTATGATTCAGCGTCAGATGAGGAGCGTGAGGAGGCTTCTGAGACTGCAGTGGCGCCAAGGATACAATCTTGCATTCCGAGAGAAGAGAGCGAGTCTCTTCTGAGCACTAGCAGGAGGCTTAGCCAGGTTGATCGAACCAATGCTCAAGATGAAGTGAGCTCAGGGTTCCAGGAGGTTGCCAGGAGAAGATCTTCTAGTTCGAATTATGTGCAGATATTGAGGATGGCTCCAGGTTCAGAGGGAGCTCCTACAGAGCACAGTGTGATGGGGCCAGATGATGGAGATGGCAACGAGTACATCCCTCGCTAAGAGGGAGTGTTAGCTTTTTAGCTCGGGAGGTACTCCGCATGTTTTGTCTTGTATGTGGATGTTACCTTAATGTTTACACTACCAGGCACTTAACTTTGTAATAGTTTTTATAAAGTTGTTTAAGTGGTTCTTTTATTAAAGTGACTTTTTAATAAAGTGTACCCTCTATTTTTAAAGTGACTTTATTTTCATAAAACACTTATGTAATAAAGTGAAAATCACTTTAAATTAAATGAGACATTTTGGAGGGAATGGATCATGACCCTTGATCTTGAAAAATACAAGATCTAATCTTGGCCTTTGGATCTAGGGTTGGGGAAGGTGAAAAGACACTTTGGGGGGGGGAAATGTCATTTTTAGATTATAAAAGAATGCATTGGGTAGTGTGCAAGACATGTCGAATGTCGAAGAGAAGACATCGGGAGGAGATTGAGAGAGATTTTCTGAGTATGCTTGAGAGAGGAAAGTGATCAGCGAAGAGGGCACGATTTCCAAGGAAGGAGGGCACGAATCCCAAGATTTTTTTTTTGTGAGTTTTGGGCCGAAATATTTTTCTGCTGTGGGAGGCTGTACTGTATGGATCCGCACAGCCCGTACGATTCTGTACAGATTTGGCACGGAAATCGAGGCATTTTGAGCACAGTTTTTGAGGCAAATTTCAGAATTTTTGTGGCTGTTTTTGGGCCGTACGGAACAGTCCGTACAGTTGACTGTGGGCACGGAAAACGAGGTACGGAGGAGGCCATACAATAGTACGGTTTTGGCACGGAAAATGAGGTAGATTTCTGTGGGACAGATTTGGTGCTGTGAGTTATTTTCCTTGGCTGGAAATGTTATTTTGCTGCTGATATGTACTTTCCTGAAGCTGAATAATAGATCTCTCTGTCTCTCTCTCGTTGGGTTTACCCACATTGGGGTTTTCCCTGGCATTTGCCCAAATTTCTGTGTGTTATGGGTTGCTGTCCACTGTGTTATTTCCGCTGCTATTTTGCTTAGCAATGTGTATTTCTGCTTATGGAAATTTCTGAATGTGGGTTTATGCATTTCTGAAATTTATGAAGACAGTTATCTCTAGGTTGCTAAGTGTTTGACAAAATATTAGCTTGCTGATTTTTGTCATTAAAAATCTACAATAATAAAGTCACATGCTTTGGTGACTGGTAGTGAAAGTAGCAGCTGCATCATAAACTCATTGTGGCACCAACAATATGTTCATGTCAATTTTTAGTGTCTTTCCTTACCAACGGAGTGAAAAATGGTGCTTGGATTATCGGATTACAAGAAGGGAGGGAAGATATATGTGAGGCATGTGTGGCAAGCAATCAAAACGAACTTGGAGGGCTACGGTAGTATTTGATTTGATGAATTTTGACAAATATAAATCTATGCACACACCCATGATATAAGCTGCCAGGTATTTCTTACTTTTTGTAGATGATTTCTCTAGATAGATGTGGGTTTATTTCTTGAAGAAGAAGGTTGTATTAAATTTTCAAGAATCCTAAATACTAAATACTAATTGTAAGCAGATCTTCACTCCTAAATACTAAATCCTAATATAAGAATCCAAAAACCAATTGAATCTATCAAAACAATAGTTAAAGGATGCTAGATTTGCAAACACATAAATTTAAAAAATGAACAATAGGGTTAATTTGTGGCGCTCAATCACATCACTTTCCTATAACTCGAAAAAGAAGAAATTAAAATTGCAAAAGATCAAAAACTCCAACTCTCTTATCTATTTAGTGAAGTCACCCTGTCTCTCTTTTATATACTAAGAGAGGATTAGTGTTCAGAGGTAATATAGACTCCACAAGTACGCCTTCCTACATAAGGTAAAACCCTAGACCCTAGTCACCCGGAATATTGTGCCCATATTGCATGAATAACACTATCCATGCATGAGCCTAAAACTCCAAGTAGAAAGCGCCTTACAAGAATAGAACAACCGCAAAAAGCAATGCGCCTATTCTCTTTTTAAATTTGGAAAAGCACACACCCATCTAAACTTGGCACTGCTATTAAACTGAAGAAAAACAAATATAAATATGGTACTAATTTCTAAAAATAATGAAAGCTTGCTAAAGATGGCCCATGCATGTTGCAAGCATGCATGAAACTTCATTAATTGCACCTTCATACCAACAAAAATCAATGTTGCATAGGTTTCAAGGTTAGAAATCAACTCTATTGAAGGTTGTTGCACATAGATTCAGGCTTGAATCTATTGGATGCACCATGGAGAAAGAGAATACCTACGGAGCAACAAGTAACGCTAACACTCCTTTTGGAGGAAGGTGTTCTCCACCAATACATGTTACTTCCCCTTCATCTCGATCCAACAAAATCTTCAATGTGTACTTCCCTTGTTCAAGGAAGATTTCATCAACAACGAAATGCATGGAATTAATCTCTAATTCCACAGTGGGTTTTAGAACTATCTTCTAGACGCCATAATCCTCCATCACAACATCTACTTGAACTTGTGCTTTAGCTACTACCTCATCACTAGCAGAATTTGTATCAATGATAGAAGATATCAATGCAACATAAGTAGGAATCTTTTTAGGGGGATGACTCACTTGGAAAGAAGATTATGGCGCTCCTCTTTGGTCTTGTGCCTGCTGCAAAGTCTGGTTAAGCCATCCCCGATTAAATTGGATTGTAATGAGGCCTCAATTCCTTTAGTGGAATCTTGCTGATTTGAATATGATTTCCTTTTTTCTTTTTGAGTAGCCTTTGGGACATCGAGATTTTCTCACTTTTCAAACTATGCTAGGGGCTCTTGAGACTTAGAGGACCATCCATCCTCATCAAATCTAACATCTTGACTTACCATTGTCTTAGGTTGTGCTAGAGCTTGGAACATAGATTTGGCAAGCCTTGAAGGTCTCATTGTAGCCAACAAATATTAACCTTGATGCTCGAGGGTTCAATCTTATTCCTCTTTTTGTTAGTGCATGAATATAAACACGACAACCTATTGACATGGGAAATTGTCCTTTGTCAACTTCACAGGTTCACCCAATGAAAGGGCCCAACTAGGCCTTCCTTAGTTGAAATGGCGAACACTCTAGTTATGGCTTGATTGCCATTATCCAGGGTATGAAAAATGAAATGCAACTATCATGCAATGCAAAGTGCAATATGGAATGCATATAACTAATCCTAGCTAGGAGTGGTTACTAAGGGCCAGTAATATAAGGGGATAAAAAGAGTGATGTAAGGGTTTGAGGTTTGCTAAATCAATGCATTTTTGATTTGGTGGTGCTTACTTCCCTTCTTACCAAAATTCTACAAAATAACATAAGGGAACGCTTATTAGATCATCCTTGTGGATGCTTTGCAACATATAAGACAACAAGTTTCCTTATGCCATCGACAATATAAGTTTTCACACATTGTGCACATTCTTGAATATTGAGAAGTGATGATACAAGTTTTGGTTTGAATGATTTAGAACCTGCAAAATGTGTGAGCAGTTGAATCAACAAGTTTTTGTCAATCAATCTCTTTATACGAAAGTTAAATAGTGATGGCTGAAGCAATGGATTTCATACAACGATGATTCTTCCATGCTCTTTCATTAAAAACTCCTTTAAAAATCTGCACATAAAATGTTAGTGTCAAGTCACGCCATTGATCAAGCTAGCGTTAAAAAATGGTTTTATAAGAGATTTCTCAAGCAAGTAAGTTTTTAGCCATAATTTCTCAATAAGAGGCATCAAGTATCCAGGCTTCAAAACATTGTCTTTAGGCACAAGTAGCCAACTTTCGATGCCTTTTGTTGAGACCTTCACAAAAATATGCACATGATTACAAGTTACAAATCATACCATCAACTCAGTTAACATTCAAAATGCATTTTATTGGGAGCTCTTCGAGAATCTCGCTACAATGCACATGAGAATATCGATGAGAATTTATCAAGTGGTTTGGATTTCTACTCCACATTGTATGCCATTCATGTAGAAAATCAGTAACAAAAGCACACTAACTCCATAGGAATTTTGTCAAACACTTAGTATACACAGATTTCTGTCTTAAATCAACTCTGAATGTAAAACCCGCATACAACTATATCATAAGCAGAAACACACATTACTAAGCAAGTATTGCAGCGGAAAATAACAATGAACAACAGTGACAAAACACATGTGCACACCTAGATTTTGGCAACCAACCAGGGAAAACCCCAGTTTGGGGAAACCCACCAAGAGAGATTTTATTAGCAGCTTCAGGAAGAATTTAAAAGCTACAACAGTCATACATGGCAGCAAGAGACAACTTACAAACACCCACAACAATCCCACTTTTTTGTCTAGAAAACCATGCCAACAAGTTCGTACTGTTGTACGACCCTCCTACAGAAAAACACCTTGAAAATCGTGCACACAGCCTGCTATATAGACAGAACAATACGACCCTCCTGTAGCAAAGAATACTCCAAAACAACCTCAAAAAACATGCCAACAATATGCCTAGAATTTCGTGCCCTTCTTCCTTGCTGTACGGACTGTACAGATACATATAGTACAACCTTCAACAACAACAATACACTCAACAACTTTTCACACAGAAAATTCTTCTTGGGAAATGTGCCCAATCTCTCTTGAAATTGGTGCCAACTCTGCTGCAAACAAATTCTTCTTATTTCTCTCTAAAATCCCTCAAAGCTTGTCTTGCACACTACCCTAGGCTTTCTCTTCTAACTGAAAATGACTTTTTACCTTCCCCATCCCTGAATCCAATGGCCAAGATCTAATCTTGCCTGTACAAGATCAAGGGACATGATTCATTCCCTCCAAAATAAATCGCTTACATTTATTTAAGTAAAATTCCACTTTATGACATAAGTGCACTTTATAACATAAAGTCCCTTTAATAAAATATTAGAAAGGACATTTTACAAAAAGTCACTTTAATAAGAAAATTACTTTATTACAACTTTATAAAACGCCTATTACAAAGTCAAGTGCCTAGTAGTTCAAATGCAAGGTCACTTTCGCATACAAGACAAAACATGTGGAGTACCTCTCAAGCTATAAAAGCTAACACTCCCTCTTAACGAGGGATGTACTTGTTGCCATCACCATCACCTGGTCCTATCCTCAAGTCCATCACACTGTTCGCAGTAGGATCTCCCTCTGAACTTGGAGCCAACCTCAACACTTGCACAAAACTCAAACTTGAAGACCTTCTTCTGGAAACCACTCTGAACCCTGAGCTCCTAGGAGAATCCACACCAGTTGAGCTTCTGTCCACTCACACCAGCTGAGCCTCCTGTCGGTGCTCAGAAGAGGCAGCCTCTCTTCCCACAGATATCGAGACTGAATCCTTGGGTCCACCGCAGTCTCAGGAGCCTCTTGCTCCTCATTCGACTCATATCCAACTGTAGGCTGTCCTCGCACAATGTACAACCTATCAACCCGATCACTAATCAACTATGGCTTGACCATGTCCGCTCCCTCTTCGTAGATAAAGACATGTCCACCCTTGAACAATATCGCATATCCAACATCTCCCAAGGTTGACACTGAGAGCAGGTTAACCCTAAACCCTGGTACAAACATAACTCCATCAACCTCTAGGAGTTCTCCAAACTTGAGTTGGAATCTGACCCTTCCAACTCGACAAATTGCTCTTGCCGTTCCCCCTTCACTTTCAACTAGCCGGTCTGGACTTGTCTCTGTGATACCGAGGAATATACGCCATATTCCTGTCCATATGACATGAGGCTCCACTGTTAATGATCCATCTACTGTCACTCACAAATCCAGTACTCCCGACACTTGAAACGAGAGTTAACAATGAGCATTCCCTATCAAACTTGTTCGCAAATTCCTCTACTCCTGCTGTCACTGCTGCAATTGGCCCTTCCTCTTCCTCCTTCCTCTCCGAACACTGAGATGCAAGGTGGCTATACTGGTTGCAGACGAAGCATTTGACTTTGCTCAAGTCTTTCCCGAAATTCCCCTGCTTCTTACTTTTGCTCTTTGTCGCAAGAGCAACATTGTCTTCATCATCTCCATCTCCCTTTTGTCCACTGCTCTGAGATCCTCCCCGGATCTCCTCCTAAGTGAAATCGTCCCACAGTCTGTTCCAATCTCGAAGATGTTCCCTGGTAATGTTTAAGCCATTATTATAGTTCTTTGCATTTCAATAGATAACAACAACATAAGACAAGATCACTGAGAAATACACAATCACAGGAGACACAACATTTATCCTGGGAAACCCTCTAGGGGAAGAAAACCCAGCAAAACTTCCTTATTATAGATAGCCAATACTATGCCAAGAGATAACTCAAGCTAATACAGAAGATCCTCTCCCAAAGATGTGCCACTCTCTCTCTTTCTTCTCCAACTGCAATTCCGAAACTTGTCTCTCTATGAGCAAGTGAGGTGTGTGTCTAAGTGAGGCGCTAGCCTCCTTATTTATACAAATCTGGCACGTGTGAAGTGTCTCTTCACTGGCAGGGCCGACTTCTCAAACTGGGTGGTTATAACCAACTATATTATATTTTGGGGCCTCTTTAATATATTTTGGGGTTGACTTCTTCTTTTGCCTTTTACAATTACATTATGACCAATCCGCAAAAGGGAATTTGCTCCTTTTACAATAGCCGACATGATCAATCCACAATGGGGATTGATCCAATGAATAATATATCAAATAATAATAAGAATACACTTTGCAGTTACATTATTTCAACACTCCCCCTTAACAAGAAGGGTATTCTTCAACAGCATCAGGCGAGAGAGAGAGGACAACATCATCAACAACATCAAGTGGGTGAGAGGACAACATCATCAATATCATCTTGGAACACTGAATGGCGTATCTATAAATCATCAGAAGTTTTCTTCATCGGTAGCATCGTCATTCTCAAAGGAATGCAATCATCATCTGCATCAATATGTATTAGTATAAAACTAATACATCATCATCACAACACGAGGCTGGCTCATCATCATAATACTGGACTGGCTTTACGTCACAACTGTAAGGCTGGAAGCATAGTGCTTGTCTTGCTTTACGTCACATCAGTCACGCTGGAAGCAAGAAACTCATCCTGCTTTACGTCACAACAATCAAGCTGGAAGCAGGATACTAGACTGGCTTTACGTAACAGTTGTCAAGCCGGAAGCACAGTTCTAGTCTCATCTCATAGTCTTGCTTTACGTCACAGCAGTCAAGGTGGAAGCAAGAAACTCGTCCTGCTTTACGCCACAACAATCAAGTTGGAAGCAGGATAATAGACTGGCTTTATGTCACAACTGTCAAGCCGGAAGCAAGATACTCGTCCTACTTTACGTTACAACAATCAAGCTGGACGCTGGATACTAGACTGGATTTACGTCACAACTGTCCGGAAGCTCAGTACTAGTCACATCACATCTTCTTGCTTTACGTCACAACTATCCAGTTGGAAGCAAGATACTAGACTGGCTTTACGTCACAACTGTCAAGCCGGAAGCTCAGTACTAGTCACATCACATCTTCTTGCTTTATGTCACAACCATCAGGTTGGAAGCAAGGTACTAGACTAGCTTTACGTCACAACTGTCAAGTCGGAAGCTCAGTACTAGTCACATCACATCTTCTTGCTTTACGTTACAACCATCAGGTTGGAAGCAAGATACTAGACTGGCTTTACGTCACAGCTGTCAAGCCAGAAGCACAATACTAGTCTCATCACATCTTCTTGCTTTACGTCACAGCACTGAAGCTGGAAGCAAGAGATGTCTCATCACATCAATTACTCCCCCTTTCGAGGAAGGTCCTTTCAGACTATACCAAGCTTATCTCGAAAGTGCTCAAACTTTACCTGAGATAGAGGCTTGGTCAACACATCATCAACCTGTTCATCTGTGCTAACATACTGGAGCTTGATGGCTCCTCTCTGCACCATGTCACGGATGTAATGATATCGGATCTCTATGTGCTTCGACCTGTCATGGAATACAGGATTTTCTGTCATCTTTATGCAGCTCTGGTTGTCACATAGGATCGTGGTTGCTTCCATCTCTAGGTCAAATAGACCGGTCAGCAACTTTCGAAGCCATATAGCTTCGCAGTTGGTGGAACATGCAACAATGTATTCTGCTTCCGCTGTGCTGAGAGCAATGCTGGATTGCTTCCTACTCTGCCATGAGATCATGGCTGATCCCAAACTGAAACAACATCCTGAAGTGCTTTTCCTGTCAGAAACACTTCCTGCCCAATCTGCATCAGTATATCCACTCAATGTGAAATCATGATCTCCATCATTGTTGAGACCACAATCTATTGTACCCTTAAGGTACCTGATCACATGTTTTGCAGCCACTAGGTGAACATGTCTGGGTTCTACCAGAAACTGACTCAAGGTGTTCACGGCAAAACAAATGTCTGGTTCGGTGTTCGTCAGGTACATCAGCGATCCAATAATCTGTCTGTACAGCGTGGCATCAATCAATTCTGACGAAGTGTCGACCAGCAACTTCAGCTTCACTTCCATGGGTGTATTCATGGACTTGCATTCCAACATGTCGAATCTCTTCAGGATTTCGACTGCATACTTCCCTTGATTAAGGAAGCTCCTCTCTGGACTCTGCCATACCTCAAGACCTAAGAAATAATGCATTAGGCCAAGGTTTTTCATTTCAAATTCTGAGGCAAGTCTCTTCTTACATTCAGTGATGAGCTTTTCTTCTCCGGTTAAGAATAAGTCATCCACATATAGCAGTAATATTACTGGCTCATCGTTCATAACCTTGAAGTAGAGGTTAGAATCTGCTTTAATCTTGGTAAAGCCCAAGCTCGTCAGAAAGCTGTCTATTCGGCCATACCAAGCTCCAGGAGCTTGCTTCAATCCGTACAATGCTTTCTTCAACCTGCAGACATGAGACTTCCTGTCTTCAACTTCAAATCCTTGAGGTTGCTCTATATACACTTCCTCTTCGATGACACCATTTAGGAAAGTTGTCTTTACGTCCATCTGGTGCAACTTCCACTTCATCTTAGCTGCAAGGGCCATGATGGTTCTGATCGAAGTGTATCTGGCTACAGGAGCGGATGTCTCTTCATAGTCAATGCTTTCTTTTTGAGAAGGGCCACTAGCTACAAATCTTGCTTTGTATTTCTCAATACTTCCATCAACAACATGTTTTATTTTGAAGAGCCATTTAGAGGATACCACATCTTTACTCTTCGGTCTGGGAACTATTTCCCATACTTCGTTCTTCATTATGGATTGGTATTCCTCTGTCATGGCATCTGCCCATTCTTTTCTCTGAATGGCTTCTTCAAAGCAGGTAGGCTCCTCCTCTAGAAGATCACACATCAAAGCCGTATAACTGGAGAATGGCTTTGGTCTTTTCACCTGTCTCGTAGTTCCTTCGGGAACACCATACTTCTCTCCATCTTGAATAAGCTCTCTAGCCCAAGCTGGCTTCCTTTTATGGAGGATCGTCATTTGAGGAGGTTCTTGAACTTCTGATATATCATGGTCTTCTAGAATTTCCTCATTAGGGGAAGTTACGACTTCCCTCACTGGTTCTGCGGCTCTGGGAATCTCCCTCACTGCAGTTCTGAGGATTACGGGTTCCTCTTCATATACTTCTTCAAGCTGGCATCTTTTTGATTTCTTGAGCGCTGCATCTTCATCAAAGGTCACATCCCTGCTGATCTCAATGTGATGGTGACCTGGTATATAGATTCTGAAGGCCTTGGAGACCTCACAGTATCCCACAAATATTTCCTTCTTTCCTGAAGGTTCCAACTTGTTTCTCTTCTCTTTCGGTATATGAATAAACACTGGGCAGCCAAATATTTTGAGATGGCTTACCTCTGGCTTCTTTCCGGTGAACATCTCTTCCGAGGTTTTGAACCCAAGTGCACTATGGGACAATCGGTTCTGCACATATACAACTGCCATTGCTGCTTCTGTCCATAAGCACATAGGAAGATCTTGATCATGGATCATAGTCTTCACAACTTCCATTATTGTTCTGTTCTTTCGTTCAGCTACACCGTTTTGTTGTAGGGAGTAGTGAGTTCCCTATTGATCCCAACATATTTGCAGAAGTTCACAAACTCTTTTGAGGTATATTCTCCTCCATTATCTGACCTGAGTATCTTAATCTTTCTTTCAGAAAGATTCTCTTTCAAGGCTTTGAATTACTTGAACTTGTTGAACACCACTAATGGAGGATGATGGCATTGGGCCACATACATCTGAATGAATGAGCTCTAGGACTCCTTCTGCTTTGCTGTCTCTCTTCGGAAAAGGGTTCTTGATGTTCTTCCCTTGTGCACATCCATTGCATACGCCTTCATGGTCAACCTTGAGTTCTGGTAAACCTGTGACCAGTTTGCATATGTATGGTAGCGCCTTGTAGTTGATGTGAGCTAATCTTCTATGCCAAAGTTCACATGAGTTTTCAATGGCGTGGGTCATGGCAGCCTCTAAGTGACCCTTTAGTTTATACAAGCCATTTTCTTCACTTCCAATGATGATTGCTTCATTTAAGGTTTCTCCTTTAGCACGTTGCCTTCTGCAACCTTCACTATAGCTTCCTCAGGGTAATTATCTGTGACCTAGAGCAAGGTCAACAAAACAACAAGCAAAAGTAATATCCTTTTGATAATATAAAGCAATAGCACGAACAATCATCACAGTAGCTCCTTTAGAGCTATCACCTGTAACTTGTTTGAAGTAAGATTTAAAGGTAAGGAATATAATACGAAATGAGGTCAACACTCTCATAGTGTTGTGATCAAACATTCCTCCATGGAAACCTGGAACTAACACACGAGATTCTTCCAAGAGGAGGTGTTAGTTGTGTTAAAGTTTCTGCTATTATTAGGTAACTTTCAATTTACTAGATAACAATATCATAGACAGGATCACTGAGAGAAACACAATCGCAAGAGTACACAAGCATTTATCCTGGGAAACCCTCAAGGGGAAGAAAACCCAACAAAACTTCCTTAATATAGATAGTCAATACAATGCCAAGATAATGAACCAGACAACAGAGAATATCCAAAACTAAGCAACACGCCTCTCTCTCTTCCTTCTTCCTGCAACCGACAACTGCAGCTTCCTTCAAAACTTGCGCACTAGATGAGTGAGCTGAGTGTGTGTCCAAATGAGGCACTGGCCTCTCTTATTTATACAATCTGGCAGGTGCTGAACAAGTGTCTTTTCACTAGCAGGGCCGACTTCTCATTCTGGGTGGTTATAACCACTTCAATATATTCTAGGGTCGTCTTTTCATTTAGCCTATTACAATTAGGGTTTGACCAATCTGCAAAAGGGGATTTGGTCAATTACAATTCCCGACATGATCAATCCACAAAAGGGGATTGATCTAATCAATAATAAATATATTTTATCATTATCCACAAAAGGGGATAAGAATATTCTTTGCAGTTACACAATATTTTAACACTCCCTCTTAACAAGAAGGATATTCTTTATCTTTTGACAGGTCACCGGATGTCGACATCAACTAGGTAGCAACATCCACTGGATAACATCATCAACTGGGAAACATCATCAACTGGGCAACATCATCAACTGGATAACTGGAGGCATCCACTTGGTCATCTGGCATCATGATCACTGACTGGCATATCTATAAATCATCGGAAGTTTTGTTCTCTTTATCTTCGCGCAGAAGATACTCTTTCTTTCTTTCGTCTTCACGCAAAAGATACTCTTTCTTTCTTTCGTCTTCACGCAGAAGATACTTCTTTCTTATCTTCACATAGAAGATATCTTATCTTCACACAAAAGATGTCTTATCTTCACACAAAAGATGTCTTATCTTCACACAAAAGATATTCTATGAGGTTTGCCTTTCCTTTTATGTTCTCCCTTCTCTTGTAGTCATATATCTCACCCATCCACTGGGGAAGACTACTACCATAGCTTCACTCCTAGTCATCCCGCATGAACTAGAGAAGCTAAGATGCTAGCCTGGGCAAGACTAGACTCCCTTTCCATGATCCACGCAGGATCACGACACAAACCTCAAGAGCCAACTAACCATTCTACATGGTCAAGGTTTTTGTTCCAGGCTACTCCATCCTTGGCCAGAGGAGAGTATTTGCCCGCTGCTCCTTGGAGAAACATCCACATTCCTCTCTATGAGGGTGGTCACACCCCTCTCTACGAGGGTATTCTAGCATGTCCCTGGAGTATCCAAAACTCAACACTTGGACAGAGGCCAACCTTGACAAATTTCTCATTCCCCTTCTCTACGAAGGTCTCTTCTCTTTCTCCTTCTCTACGAAGGTCTACCTGTGGGATTGCTCATTCCTTCTCTACGAAGGTCTCTTCTCTTTCTCCTTCTCTATAGTACGAAGGTCTAGCTATGGGATCTAAAAAAATCTCTTGTGGTACAAAATCTTTCCATGGTATAATACCATGCTACCCATCTGCTGGGCACCATCCATCTACTGGATAACTTTCATCTTGATCAAAATATCTGGGCACCATCCATCTGCTTTCCTAACTGCATCAAATCACGATCCTCCATTTTGAACCCGGAGACATAGCTCCCTCTTGCACCAAACTAATAGCTTCTAATCATCATTCTTGAAGTTCTCTTCTGTAATATCCTGGGTGCTTTCTTGAGTTCGAATATTTCTTTCTTTCTGTCTTCATACTGGATCAACCTGCTCCCTTTGCATCTATAAGAACGGTACTGTAGAAACCTGTAGTTACCTACATCTCATCCACTATATCTGAGTATCCATCTTTTTCTTCATCTTGAATATTTTTGTTCTGCATCTTTAGGAGCCTCCTGCTCCTATATGAATATCGGATATTGTCTGGTCTTCACTGACTGTCACCATATCATATGTCCTTGTCGTGTTGTCTAACTTCTGCAATTCACGGCATA
>JASDQU010436508.1:70186-81147 GCA_032191745.1 Picea mariana | reverse complement strand
TCACTTGGTTACTTTCTATCTCTCTTTCATACTGGTAGAACGGGCATGCATGTGTTACTTCATCGATTCTTTGAAGTACTTCCTTCACCTGGCTCGAGACACTCGACGCACCTGCTTAGAAATTGTACTAATATTCTGGAAGCCTCTGTCACATCCTTTGCCTCAAAAAGATACATCTTTCTCTGTAATTTTGGCAACCTGTCTTCAATCCTTTTACCTTCAAAATTTATTGACTGCAACTGTAAATTTGGCTTTACCAACCATCTATCCATTTGAGTGAGGTCAACCTGTTTCAACTGTGAAATTTCAATATAAACTTCATTTAAGCTTTATTTGATGTCCAATTGATGCTTTATAACATTGATTTGTCCTAGTACTCCGGAACAATTTTCCTTTCTAATGCCTAGTGATTTTTTATCTAGCAAATCAAAAGCCTCTTCACAATCCTCCCTTATTTCTTTGGCCACTATTTTACTCTCGGCTATATTGGCCTCCCATGTCTTTAGTATTATATCACCCTTGATTTGTTCTGCGACAGTCAATCTAGGAGTTATTGGTACCTCTTCTCTAGTCGAAGATACGACTTCTTTTTGAAAGGTGTTCTGGGCCGCAGTAGCCTCTTTTTCTCTGAAACCAATATTATCTAATGATTGATCCATCTCCCGAAAATAATCCTGGATGATCCCTACCTTAGAAAACATGATTTGTTTGTTTCCTCCAGCTTCTGATGCACTTCCAGTGCTTGGGCTTGAAACGCTGCTATATTTACAATCTTGCTTTCCGTAGAAATTAATTTAGCTTGTAGTTGCCTTACTAACTCTTCTTGTTGAATGACCTGTCCTTGACTTGCTTGAGTAGTCTTGTGTATCTCTTCAAGATCAGATTTAAGTTGTTGAATTTCTTGTCTGCCTTTGGCTCTAGCCTATTCGAGTCCATTGTTGGCCTCGTTTTTTATATTATTCTCTGTATTCCTTATTTTATCTCACAACTGACTTATCATCTTATTCCTCTACCTCAGCCTTTCTTTCAGATTATCAACAAAGAATAAGTTGGTTGTTGCAAAATATCTCAGAGAGCCTGCCACCTCTGTAGCAAAATCTTCATCTTCCAAATTTTGCCCATCTAATAATACTCTGTGATATTTGACTATTGTACCTTCTTTTGGGTGCATTTCTTGTTTCACCACAACTTTCATCTTCTTACWGAAAAAGAAGTTGGAGGAAGGTATCTCTTCAATAGAGATCGGGGTAAGATCGCTTACGTATATAACTTCGAKATTGRGAGTCCCAAAACTTGACTATAAAGGGGTTAATGTTGCAATGGGACTACCTAACTCTGTGAATTGTGTTCCTTCTTTTGTTTTGGAGGTATCAGTAGGAGTAGTTGACGATAAAGGGAGTATCATTTRATTATGTTTTAAAAGTGTCTCAGATTTAAACTCTGTTTCAGAMTCTAGATGTTTTGCMTGTGAAGTTTCTAATCCTTGTGAAGACACTTCGGGATTCTTTGGGGTTTCCTCAATAGTTTGTTTACCAAAGGACTTTGGTTCAAAACCTGRAGGTATAATTCCTTGTTCTGGAGGAGTGATTATCGATTCTCCCTATAGTATCTTGGGCAACCCACTTCATTTGTGTTTATGGAAAGTGAAAAAGCTAGCCTGTAGGTCAGGGGGTAACGCTTGGACTTTGTCTAGTACCTCCTCATAAACTMTGATTCCTTTGAATATGTCATCACAGGGGGAGTCTTCATGCTCATATGTTTTCATATTTAATTGATTTAGGTGATTTCCCACAATTTGATATGGATCATCCCTTCTGAACTCGACGTCTACCAGTTTAACATCCTCTAATGCTGCAACTTCTACCTTGGAATGGACAAAATTTAGCAGTGAAAACCTTCCAACCTGTAGAAGAAAAGCTAGCCAGAATTTCTTTTGAACTGCTTTTAGCTCTTTGTCAATGCCTCCTGTTATCATTTGGTAAGCCACTTCTCTGCACACTAGTCTTTCAGGTAGAAACTTTGGGAGAGCATGAGGGGAAATTGAGCATCCGAAAACTCTGATATAAGAGAAATTCTCTTCAATAAACCAATCTACAATTTTTTTAAGATTTTCCATAATTTTCTCTAAAATCCAAGAGGGTGGATAACCATATAATGTTTGATGCACAGGAATCACTACATCATGACAGATTTCATAAAGTAAATCTTTTACCTTTTCTTCCCATAATTTAGAATGATAAAAATGGATAGGTTCTGTGCAGGTTGGGTTCCAGTTCCAATTCATCAATGGAAATGGAGTTATGTAACAGATGGCATCCATGACATACGCAGACATATAAAAATCTGCAGGTTGGCCTTTTGATTTCGTCATTTGATACTCAACAATTTCTTTCGTTAGGTTATTTGACAGAATATTAGCCCAATCGAAAGTGAAGCCCTCGACTACCTCATGCATGATTGATACCCATTCCACCGGGAAATGAGTAGGGATTTTCCTTCCAAATGGTCTACATAACATCATGGCTATATAGACCATATATTCATTTAATGATGTGGTGGCATAAACACCATGAGAATCAGCTCTAAGTTTTGTTGCAATTCCCCACCATGTTTTAACTATATCTGGGTAGGTTCGGTCAAATTTTGCACATTCCTTTCATTAAACTTCTTCTACGAATGAAACATTATAAATATATTTAGAAACAGGGGATAGCGTGTACATTACTTGAATGTGTTCTGGCCTGAAAGAGCCAACAATGACCTTTTGATGATTTATGATGCTCCTGGTCTACACATCTATGTTCTCCATAGCCCAGTTTATCATGTCATTGTATGGCATGAGCTTCGATCGTGTAGCGATTTTATGAAGTTTAGCCTCTACTATAACTCTGAGTTTAGTTCCGAGCTTATCAGTATTTTCATATCCAGAATCATCTGGGCAATTTATGACTTCGCGCTCCAAGATTTCAAAAATCTGCATCCAGGGCCTGATTGAATCTACAACATGTGGTGTGGTATCAGACAGAACGCCCAAGTTCGGATTTGAGCCTTCACTGGCCTCATCACTCTTCTTCAACGTTTTCCTGGGTGCCATGATGTCTGTGATAAAAAGTGAATACTTGTTACAGAGGAGAAGGTGTAAGCTTTTCTTGAGTAAAACTTACTACTTTGTTGAAAGTGAGAATGAAATTTGAAATAAAAACTTTAATTCACCCTCAGTCTTCCTTAATTCGAGCGTGCTTCTACGGACAATGAATTTATTTATTTTAATGAGGAGAGTAAAATTGGATATACGTGCCTTACGCTATAAAATATTTTCATTGATCCATAATAAATATTACCAAATTTCGGCGATTCGCAACCGGGAGTTTTGGATGTAACAACATTGAAATATCCCGAAACGCGAATGTGCAAAAAATCAATTTATATCGTTAATTTTTTGGTTAGAGGTTAAATTAAACATGTTTAAGAACTTAATGTTTTTGGGACTTCATTCTTCAGGATTTTTTGGGCATGATTAGTGATAATTCCCCGATTCCCAAAAATGCGACTGGTTAAAATTATATTAAGTATGTTTAACCATTTTTTAATTAATCTCAATTGAATAAGGATTTCGTGACTTTGTATATCGTGATTTTAAGCTATCGTTTGAGGAAGGATTTGTGAAACGCAAAATTACAATAAGTTTAATTACCTATAAACATTATTTATCGTTTTAATTAACTTGGTTTAATTTTTAAACTAACTTTCACGACTTCGCATATCAAGATTTCGGAGTTCATTGTATGTCAAACTGCTTATATCGCGAGACCCCGAAACCCGATACTTTGGAAGTTGTCTTAGTGTTTTGACTTTTTAAACAAAGAGAAGCTCCAATATTTAAAAAGCTTTTAGACCATTGGATTAATCAGAAGGCTTCATTCGACGGTGGTGTCCAGTGCATTCTTGTTCTTGTTTTTATTTAAACAAAAATGAAACTTCTTTTAGTCTAAAGTTTAGAAAAATATATATGTTTCAACATACTCCAGGGGTTTGACGTCTACCAAATTTAGTCAAGAGGCAAGTGGCACCCTTGGAGCACGTAGTGCGTCCTGAAGGGAACGTCGCACAAGGAAAATAGAAAGAGGGGAGTGGAACCCTTGGAGCACATAGTGCATCTTGAAGGGTACGTCGCGCAAGGAAAACGGAAAGAGGCGAGTGGCACCCTTGGAGTACGTAGTGTGTCCTGAAGGGAACGTCGCGAAAGGAAAATGGAAAGAGGCGAGTGGCACCCTTGGAGCACGTAGTGCGTCCTGAAGGGCATGTCACACAAGGAAAACGAAAAGAGGCGAGTGGCACCCTTGGAGCACGTAGTGCGTCCTGAAGGTCACGTCGCGCAAGGAAAACGGAAAGAGGTGAGTGTCACCCTTGGAAAACGTAGTGCGTCCTGAAGGACACATCGTGATTTCAACGGGTAAGTGAATAAACCTAGTCAGCCTTAAAATGTATGATGTGATAAGCAAGGTTTAAAAACAATTTTCCCTAATAAAAAGAAATGTCGCCCAACCTAGTGAAATTAAAACCTAGGTCTAAGTAGAACATGTGGTCAAAAAAAAATAATAATAAATAAACATGTAACAAGAAGGGGGGGTAAGAAATTCAAACTTATTTATTAAAGTCTAAATTATAATGGAGGTTTAATTTTTAAAAAAAGGGTAAAAGGGTTGTTTTTATCTACATTTGCTAAATTAATTTTTTTAGTTAAAAAGAAAACAGGGTAAATGGTTGTTTTATCTACACTTGCTAAATTGATTTTTAATTAAAACAGAAAAGGGGTAAAAGGGTTGTTTTTATCTACATTTGATAAATTAATATTTAGTTAAAAAGAAAAGAGGGTAAATGGTTGTTTTATCTACACTTGCTAAATTGATTTTTAGTTAAAAAGGAAAAAGGGGGAAACTTAAAAGAAATAGGAAACTTGAAGAAAAAGGGAAACTTAAAGAAAAGGGGAAACGTAAGGAAAATGTTGAATGTCTAACTTAGTAAGGAATCTTTCCTTTAGAACTTTCTAATTATGAACTCAAATAGGAATTAAGTAAGGCGTAAGTCATTTAATAAGTGTAAGGGATTTTTGGGACACCGAGGAGCATTTTTAGGAATGATTTAGGTGGGTGATGGAAATAAGAATATTTAATTAATTAATAAAATTGATTTTCTGGTGCAACTAGGGGATTAGGTGACATGTGTATGGGCAAGGTTTTTCAAAATTAATTAATTGAAAAAGGAACTTAATGAGAAATTGGGAAACTAATTACTTAAAAACTCTATAAAAAGTATGGAGGAGGAGGAGTATGGATATCATCTTTTTGTGTAACGTTACGTTGCTGAAATTTTACCTTGACTGAACTTTCTCTTGTGGAAGTTGGGATACCCAGCTCGGGTGACAAGTGGTAGCTCGACCTTGCGAGGCGATATGGGTGATATCATTCTCTGGTATTGTGTGGGTGGCCCCTTTGCAGATCGAGGGGCTTAGGGGGAAGAAGAGTACCCCTAGCATTGGCTGGGAGGTACTGGTGAGGTCACATCGATTGGCAAGCAGGAGCTGGATGGTGCGCGCGTGGGACAACAACTCTGTAGCATTTGTGTTTGGCTAAGGTACACCTGTTAAATTTGTTACTTGCAATGAAATTTAATTTACACATGTTATTTTTCTGTGCTCGGTTGAATATTTCATTTCCATGAGATTTCTTGCACCTACTTTCCTTTGATATTTGCAATCCCCTTATGTTTCTTGTATTTCGAATTGATTTCCGATGGCGAACCCAACCTCTAATTGCAATGACTTCTTTTCATTTGTTTTATTGGTTAATACGAAGAAGAATTGTGTTTTTATCTTATTTCCCTATTCCTTAAGTTATTATTCTGTGCCTGTGTAGTCGGCCAGGAGCTGAATCGACGGTCATCACTCTGGTGTTTAAAGACCTATAGATTCAAATGCCCCTACTTTCCTGTGCATGGATAATAAGTGAAGGATAAATTTCGCCCAGACATCTATCCCTTACTTATCTTTGTGTTTTTCTCTTATGATTAATCTCTAATCCTTGCGCCTTCTTGTGAATGAGTATCTTTTTGTTTTCGATTGATTCATTTCCAAATGATTGGTCTTTGCGCCTTCTTGTGATTTAGTACCTCTGTGTTTTTGTTTGATTCATCTCTGTGATATTAATGATAAATCTTTGCCTACATTTTTATTGATAAAACTCTGCATTGTGAATGATAAACCTCTGAGTTGAATGACAATCCCTGCGTTCTTGACTGATAAACCTTCGCCTGCATTTTCGAATGATTAATCTTGGCTTATTGAATGAATGTCTCTTCGTTGTCCATTTTTGCTCATTATTTTTTGTCCTAAACCCAGTGTCTTACCTCCCACACTCGGTGATTTAATTCCCTTGTTTCTCTGGGTTTTAGCATGGAAAACCTGGGCGAGTTTTCTTGGCAATATAACACAACGATTTTATATTTATTGTATTACACAACAACTTCATTTATATAACTCTACGATTTCATATGTTTAAATGACCACAATATCATTTATTTGACTCTGCGATTCATATTTGAATGACAAAAACATCATTTATTTACTCTGCAATTTAGATATTGTACTGTGAATTTAATATACAGAGAGGTATATATGTTGCGAATTTAATATACACAGAGATATATGTACTACAAATTTAATATACACAGAGATATATTTACAGCGAAATTATACATGTGAATGGCAGCAAGTTTATGCATTGATTGACACCAGATTTATACATTGAATGACAGTAAATTTAGATATCAATTGTGGATGTGTTGTGACCGTGTAGTAGTTGTGTTTTATGGTTGTGAACAGCTGCGTTTTTGTGACTATATAATTGTGGTGTCGGTAACTGTTGTGTGGTATGTGGTGTATGATAGCGATATGATAGATCATTATTGTTGTTGTATTATTACTGTTGTATATATCATTACAACGATATGACTGTATTATTATTGTTGCGTGGTATGCGGTGTATGACAACGATATTATATATCATTATTATTGTTGTATATATCATTACAGCGATATGATTGTATTATTATTGTTGTGTGGTATGTGGTGTATGACAGTGATATTATATATCATTATTATCGTTGTATTATTATTGTTGTATATATCATTACAACGATATGATTGTCTTATTATTGTTGTGTGGTAACTGTTGTGTGGTATACAGTGTATGATAGTGATGGTATAGTATATATCATTATTATATATCATTAAGGGATAGCACTATATTTAGACGACAATATCATTATTATATATCATTAGTGTTAATATCTTTATTAGCTCTTATTTTGTATAGACAGCGAATATATAGAGAATTAAATTAGACAGCAATTATATTTTGTATATGACAACAAATATTAATGGACCGAAATATTATTTTGGGACAATTATATCATTGTTAGATATAATAGTTCACATTTATGGTCACATTTATGATAACATTTATGGTCACATTTATGCTATCATTTATGGTCACATTTATGATAACATTTATGATAATAGTAACATTTATGATAATAGTTCACATTTATGGTCACATTTATGATAATAGTAACATTTATAATAGTTCACTCTTTCATTCTTAGACATCATGTTTAACAGATAATGGTTTATGGTTTGTTGGAAAAGTCGTTTAATAGCTTGCGCAAGATTAATGGTTGAGGGATTCATAGTTTTTTTTTTAGCTAAAACGATTAATAGTTTAGCAATTGATTGGTTAATATGAGCCTTGTGACTTAAGTCAAACTGTAAATGGTGGTTGGTCATAGTTGTTCACCACCCATGTTTCCTTGTAGGAACAAGAAATCCGGCAGTTAGTTGCGCAATTTAATTTGAGTGATGTCACCTTGCGTTTTGTCGACTTGTTGCTTGGGTGCATGGGTATAGTCTTCATGTACTTTTGTCAGTTAATTCGGTCTCCTAGCACGTTGGATATTTCTTGGGTTATTCGTATAGATATGTTATGTTGCGCCAAGGTTACTATCATGCCTATCGCCTTGTGACGACATGATTCTTGATGAGGGGATCATTGCATGCCCTGATGGATAGACACAAATGATAACCTCATCGGAGTCTATGCTTCCTGATGTGGGTGTTTGTTCATTGTAATTGTTGTTGGTGCTTGGTTTTGGTAACGCCTTAAGGCGTTGGGTTTTGCATGACGTAGAGGTTTCTAGTTCTTGCATCAAAGCCGTTGTGTTGGGTTGTTGATGTTTTCCTTTAACTTGTAGGCATTGTCTTGCGTGTGTTGAGAGGGTAGTCGTTTTTATCTGTCTATTGATTTTCGCATGTTTCATCCAGTCGCATGATGTGCTAGTGTGTTGAGTCGTTGTTGTCTGTTGCTTGATCTGTGTGCATTGTGTTCATCGTCAAGCTGTGTTGTTTAACTATTGTTGTTGTTGCCTTCCTGCTTCAAACAAAAAGAAAAAATTTGCACTTACTTGCGTCGCTTGTAGTCATAACAATGGAAACGTTACAAGTTGTTGAGGTAGAAAGCGTGTGTCTTAGCGATATATTCAATCTTGTAAGGTCTGAGCCATAATGTATCAAATTTCCTATAATAACCCCTTCGTACATAATACAAATAATTACAATAATATAACATAAATATAATACATTATTTAAAACTAAAACAATAAATTTGAACTATACACAAGTCATCTTCAATGTGATTTAAGTACAAGAACTAATAATGATCACTTGTCAAATTTAACCACAACCAAGACATCATTTATAATTATATTCGCTATGGAATTTAACTTAAATAAATTCCAACATTATTATCAAATTTTAATTAACTCACCTACCTTTATTTCTTAAGCAATTTATATACCATATAGGTAAGTATATATATAAAATATTCATAATCAATCAATTTCTTGAGCACACTTATGACTATAAAACAATTATCTTAATTCAATCAAGTGAGAAGCATTGTTTTCTAAAAAGAATAAAATAATTGTTAATATAACTCCATTAATAGTATCTTTCATTACCTTCCATTATCAAAACAAAGTATATCATCGGGTATTTTTCTTTTACTTCAATCTAATTCTTATATACAAAACCTTTTTACTTCTATAATATTTAAATATTATAGAAGGCCAATTCAATACACTACCATAAATAAACCATTACATAGGTAATACAAGATGAGTGGAACCTTTTCTATTTTTCTTTAAATATTATCTTAATTCCATACAGACTTGTCCCTTATATTCAAGTGATTAATCAAAATTCTATCCCATACTATTATTACCTAAATTATTTAGCCATTTCATGTTATTAAATCTCAAACATGAAGATAGTAATTATATTGGTCGTAACTTATGTAAACAATTAGGAAGGATCTAAAACTAATTGAAGAGAAATGTAATAATTTGTTATTTACCCATTGAATAAATTTATAAGATTGAGCACTCACAACGAGCTTTTTCAGTAGAAAAAAAAAAATATATATATATATATATATATATATATATTTTCAAAATGAGTACATGTGATCAAGTATAGTTCCAATTAGTGGCCTTCACTACAGTATATACTACCGTCACAATCAGGACAAGATGAATTACATAGTTTCGAAATAAACTCGGAGATACTATTCAGTCTCAATCCCTATGAATCAGTCCAAAAATTACAATTATATTTGCAATAGTACAGTTCAAAATCTACAGTTGTGAACAAAAAGATACCAGAGATAACTCAAAAAAGAAAAGTACTAAACTTCCCCATTCACTCTCTATATCATATATATAAGCGAAGTGTAAGTGGGGGTCCCTCCTGACCATCTTGCCATTTGTTGAAGTCGATCCTCCCTTCCGAAACCTGAAGAGATTTCTTCGAGAGAGTGTCAGCTTCCATATTCTCTTCCCTATAAATGTGCTCAAATTTAATATGTTTGAAGTGTGGAATGAGTGTCCTAATCTTCTCCATCTAGCCCATAAGAGATGTAACAAAAAGAATACACTTATGGTTTAACCAATCCACCACAATTTTGGAATCCTTGAATAACTGAAGCTAGTCAATGTCAAGTCTGTATGCTAGAGATAATGAGGCCCACACGCTAAGAAGTTTTGCCTTGGTATTTGTTCCCATCCCGCAATTGAAGGTCCACGTGTAGATAATGTTCTCCCCAATTTTTATGATACCTCCAGCTCCACCTAGAGTGCCATTATTTTGAGCAACACCATCGAACCAACAAATATTTTGCATGTAAAGATCAAGGGGTTTTCTTTTCCTTTTGGGGAAATGGCGGAGTGGGTCTCGAGCACTTGAGCCTTCCATCAAACCTCGAATTTGATATATTACTCCCTGTATAGAAGTTGTTGTAGATTCAAAAATGTACTTATTCCTTGCCAACCAAATAGACCAGCACGTCACAGCAGGAAGATGCACAAATATTTCTCCATCTTATGCCAATTTCCAAAACAAAGTATAAGTGAACTACCTCCCCAAATTGTAGTAAAATTGTACTCAATAGACAGGGAATTCAAAATTTGTTGAGTGAATGTATAGCTAACAAAAATATGGAAAATCATCTCCTCCTCCCTGTTGCACAAAGAAAAAACACTCGGACCTTCCCAACCTCTTTTTTTTAGGTTTTCCCATGTAAGTATTTTGTTCTCTAGCACCAGCCATGTAAAGAGTTTGATCTTGAGTGCCAGATCCCAAGACCAAAATTTTCTTCGTCATCCTAAAATTTGGGTCGGCCAATATTCCTGAGCCAACGTATTATATATGTTTCTAACAGTCATGACCCCAGAGTGATCACCACCTAACCATATAAGTAAATCTTCTTTGGGTTGGAGTTGGATTCCAGATAGAATGAGTGCCTTCCAGAAAGAAAACCATTCATCGGCTAGATTCCTAGTAAGTTCTAAAT
>JASDQU010436508.1:28917-48353 GCA_032191745.1 Picea mariana | reverse complement strand
CTATATTTGTATTATTCATTTAGGATATTAGTAATATATCCTCAAGTGATGACTAATGAGTTAGTTAAGATTGCCTAGCCTAGTCATCATGCATGATTTTAGGATCTAGAGCAAATCTCTCTATGAGGTGGCATCACCCATTGTACTATAAATATGTAACATTGGAGTGACTAATTAAAGTGTTGGCTATTATGCCTTTTCTTCCATGTTGTTGTTCTTGTTTATGATTTATCAATTGTTGTTGTTCTTCTTTAAGATTTATCAAATTAGATCCAACTTAGATAAATCAACTTATAATTATATGGATCTATGAATCAAATTTGGTTTAATGATATTTTTTAAGGGATATTTCCAAATTTGAACAAGTGGTGAAAACCACTTGTTAAACCTATGTAATTGATATGAAATAAAGCACGATAGGTTAACTTGCAAATTTGATTTTTAACATAAAAATGTAAATTCCAGATTTGATTAAAGAGATAACATCCGAAGTAAATGATATGAAATTGAAACACAACTTAGGACGAATCACAATTATGGTTTTATGAAATAATCTTGAATAAATTATAGAATTGTGACTAAACAAAACAAGTCTAGGAAATTCATTTTTAGTGATGTGAAATGACTAGACTTTGAATGAAATCTAATGTAAGATATTTGGTAAATTATATCAGGTTTCAATAAATAATGAAAATAAAAATATTTTTGGATTTTTTATATGGTRGTTGAAGGGAGAAAACATTGCCAACTAAACCCTAAGGCTTATGGAGTCAAGAACATTATCTAAGACAGATATTTTATTATGTAATTAGGAAAATAAATGAGGCATAAAGCTCACTAGATCCACCCTAATATTGTTGAAAAATAATGCGGAAATTTCACAAGGAAGGGMTCCTAAAGGACGCTCCTTCAACTAGTTACTTGATTTTACCCTAAAATTGGAATTARCAAGTTTGCAAGTATTCTTAAGATATATCATGCAAATTATTAAACCCAAGACTAAAATAGAAAAGGAGAGTAAAGGGCGATACCACATTGGAATCCTTCCAAAGTAGTAGATGTACTATTCAATTGATCAAGTCACTAACCTTTACATATAAACAATCTACACCACTTCCAAGCTTGAAGAACCAAAATATTAGCCACACATGAAAAGAAATTCTTCAATGAAACCAAAAACAAATCCTTAATGCTTGAATATTCATCAAATTCTCTCTCAAATATTCAAATAATAACAAAATAACCAAGGAGGGAGCCTCTTATATAGATTTTTAGGATCAACAAACTTCTCATTAGTATCCTTTGTTAAAACCCTAGATCTATCCTAGGAGAACATAAACAATCAGTATCCTCTAACTACCAAAGGAATATAAGTTCAACAATACATAAAAAAATGTGAGGTGGTTATGCCGCATATCCAATAATCTCCATGGAGATAAGACGTCTCCATCAAAAGAAGAAGAAGGTTGTGTCAAAGCTATAATGTCTAGCCTCCAAGAAAGGAATGAGGTCTACCAACCTCCCTCAAGTGAGGACTTCCCCTCAAAAAATGAAATCACCAAGTGACAAGATGTCCAAGGTGGCATGTGTTACTCCAAAAAGGCAAACGGATCCTCCAAGAGTGTTCTAATGGTCCAATAATGAAGTATCCAAGGTGTAACTACCTCCTCAAAGCATGCTAATGGTCATATTCAAGAAGAAATGGGTCAAAACCCTCCTCAAGCAAGCTCTGCATCTAAGGAATAATTCCAATGGCTTCATGAAGAAGGGGATGAATCCTCTGAAAGGGTGATGTATGCCTCCAAATATTTACCAAAAGAGGGAGAACTCCAATGGGGATGGTGAGTCGTCATCTCCTAGTCCAACATGCATGTGAAATAGCCCTAAACTTAGACTAGACGCTCTGGGGAGGTGTTACACATTATTTTCGTCATCCCTATGATCGTTAATGATGTAAACCTATCTATTGCCTTTAGAGGGGTCACAGTGGCCTAAGTTCCTGAAGAGAGAAGGAAGAAGAACTTTTCCTGAGAAAAGAAGTTGNTTTCACATGATCTAAAGTGCCATATATATATATATATATATATATATATATCAAATAACCTAAAGTGTTAGAGAAATAACAACCTATGCCAAAGTGTGACATACATATATAGATTAATGTGAATGCTAAAGGGGAAGTTTGCTTCTAGGTATAAAACCTTTACAATGATATAGCACAACTTTTACAAAAGGTAAAGTGAAAAAACCTTGGGGAATTCTAAGTCATGTGTCCCAATAGACCCATCATAAGACCCCCCCCCCACGCCCACCTCAATCATAAACGATCTCAATAAGATGTCTAGAAAGAAGTATAAGGGTAGGAATAGCCTTGAAATGGAACCTAGAAGGATGTGTCATGACCAACCACAAGGGTCTAGAGTAACCACCTAAATAAAAATTAATAAATAAAACACTTTACATATATCAATAAAAATGGTCTCGTGAAAACACAATTGTTAGATTGTCATGACTTTGGATTATCAGGATACATCACAAATGTCCTTGTGAGGGCACAACTAGTCATGGAACACTAGGTTTGGACATAATCTCAAAAATGGTGATAGGATCAACTTAGATGTTGAGATAATCTAGGAAAGAAATGGGTCACCCTGATGCAAATTTCAAGGGTAACAACAATCAAAGTGAAATGCAAGTAGTTGAAAACCTTGTTGCTCATAATAAAATGAAGCATGTGGAACTTCATGCCATTATTCAAGATAGTTGGACAGAGGATCAATTTGATTGACTAAGGGTGTTCTTGACTCATTGGATTGGTGCATAGGTCAAGGCAAAAATGTTGGAGATTTGGGCACACTCAAGGTGATCAAAGTTGACCAGGTATTCCTTATTCTATGGGAGTTATTTATGCTTTGGGTTATATGTATATGATCCTATGAATCAGTCTATTATGGTAGTATATGGTGTTATCCATTTATATTTTGAACTATGCTCACTTGTACTTCAATTCTGTAACAATGTATGTCAACACCACCTCTTCTTGCAATTCATTATTCTTCACTTTTGCAATTCCTTGGTTCTCCAACAAAAGTAAGTATTAATTTTGGATCTAAGAGGTTGGTAGGTGAAGTGTTACGGGATAACCGCATTGAAAATCAAACATTGAGTTAATTGATTTGCAAATAAGCTCAAATCTTTGGAGTGAAAAACAATATCAACTAACTATAGGTATTATTGATGTAGCAAAAAGTATCCTTCTAAAGTGGACAGATTTCTTCAATTTTCCCCAACAAGCCATCAAACTATGATAATAAAGTGCATCCACATCAAAGGGTAAGTTTCAAGTGATCCCCATCAAGTTTCAAGTCACATAAGTGACCTCCACATCATCAAATTAGGCTCCAAAAATCCCTAGCATCCTCATGAAGTGCCCCCAAATGAAGTCGCCCCTCCTTTAGTGAGTAAATTTCTTTAAAAAGGTGCCAAAGGAGAGGGATTCTTTAGCTTATGACACATGGAGATCATAGAGGATTTCCATGTGGATGAAAATTGCTCGTTCGTGCCTCCAAGAGGGTGACCAATGCCTCAAAATCCGTGTTATGCCTCAAAAAATGTGAAATTGAATAATTATGTGCAGAATAATCTTTGAAGGCCCAAGTGTGGTACATACATAAGAAAGAGAGGGTCCATGTGGGTAAGGTGCTCTATCCATGGGTGTGACAACCCTTACTGTTGGTTTGCTAATTTTTCATCATTATTACCACTTCCAGACATCCATTTCATCCCTTTTGTTTCCTCTTACCACTCATTTATCACTCAATTTTCCATAATTTCTCGTAAAATACCATGTCATACTCATTTATGCTTTAGTGGTTAAATAATGATTATTTACCCTCATTTTTAATAATTTGAAGCTTATATTTTTACTAATGAGGGTTTATGAAGAAATTTTATGTAGCAGCAGTAACAACATCCATGATGGCAACCTTCAAGGTTGGCATACTAGCACACCTCCATGAAGAAATCCACAACATGGTTTTGTTCCTAGACTTGATGACATGGATTAGTGTTCTTCATTTCATACCCAGGTGGCACGTGTGAGCTCCAACTCATGGTCAAACTTTCCCAATCAAACACATAGCAGATAAGAAGAGGCATTTTTGTGTTGGAATTTTTGAGCAAATGGAAGTGAATCTCAAAAATATGGAGCATAGGTTTTGTGTAGGATGGACCCAGTTGAGTTCCACATGGTTTGTTTTGCAAATTAAGTCACTGTTTGAGAGATACATAGGTTTTTCCAAGGGGTATCTTCCCAGATTCACTATTGCAGCCGATTGTCTATTTTTCTCAAATTGAAAAATCAAATTCAACCTATTCTCAGTTGATTAGTGTTGAAAAGATCCTTGACATATGATATTGATTGATTGATCTGTTGAAGACAATCCAAAATTGTAATAAAAATCATTTGTAATCTAGTCATAGATTAGGAAGTTTAATTTGGGGAAACTCAATTATGATTTGTCCCTTAGCTCTCTATGTATTTAAATGAAGCCATTAATCACAGCAGGGGGTGTTCAGATATCATATTTTGAATAGAACAACAGACTCTCTTGTAACTTTTGTAGATTGATTAATAAATTTCACGGTTGGATTTATGTTCATTGATTTGTAGTTTTTAATTCCTTTCCATATCTTGCTGAAGAGGAAAGGCCCTCCTCTTTAGTAGGGAGGTTGTTGTATTTTTATAGATAGCTTTATGATTTGTTGGTTGTATTTCATAATTTTATTAGTGCTGACAATATTTGGTTGTTGTATTATGTTGTTACTCGTCAATTAGGAGTTCATATTGATTACAGTTGTTGTGTTACTTTGATAGTCGACTTGTAGATTCGATCTTTATTGGTTTGGTAGAAAATAATTTGATCAACTCCATATTGCAAGAGTGCCATCTCATTTACTGCAAAGTGTGCCATTTTGTTCATTGCAAGTGTGTTAATTTCATTTACAGCAAGAGTGTTAGTTCGTTTGTTAAGAGTGTGTGATTTCAATTACTGTCAGTGTGTTATCTTTTTTACTGCAAGTGTGTTGTTTTATTTCCAATAAAGTGTGCATGATCTTATTTCTAGCAGGTGTGATGAACAATGTGTTGAATGATTAGAGTATTAGTTGGGTGCTTCATTTGTTTGAGTTTCAGCAAAATAGTTTCCATTTATTGGTTCAACATGATTGATTTATAGAATCTTGCACACAACCAACGTCAGTTGAAGGATTGTAGCCTGCATATACTATGCACAATATCTTTGAAATAAAAAGACTTCCCTAGGTTGACAATTTATGTTCAAGAAATTGAGATTGTTTTATTAAAGCAATTAAATTGACCAACACTTACAAAGCACAATCACCTTTTACATAGAAAAAGAATAAGTGAATAGTTAGGTCCTCGTAAATCATGTATCCTAGTAGATCCACCTCAAAATGTTTTCATACCTACCCAGGACATAAATGTCTGACATCAGAGAGAGTTACCAACTCCAAAGGGGTAGTCAACCAAAGCAATAAAACCAAGCACCCTAAGAATGGGGAATAAAAGGGCATGCCATGATTGTCCACCTAAGGGGATTTGGGTAACATGTAACCAACACTTGTACATCAAAATCAGCCCAATGGCCACATACAAAGAAATAATCACACTTTGGGCACATCATAGTGGTCACATCTCGTGAAACAATGTGGGGGACATTACAGAGAATCTTAGGTGTAACAATTGACTCCAATTTTGGGACATGTGCTCATATCCAAAGATGATGAGAACTCCATAATATTCCAGAAGCCTATAGACCTAAAACATTCTCACAAAATGGATATTAAATGCAAGGGAGGGGAAGACACAAGTGCCTTTTCCCTTCCTTGAGATAAAAATAAATCCAAGCATGAAAAAGAACGAAGTACATAACGTTAACCCTTTAGAGCATTTCATATAATGTAAATATCATTTCCTCTATTCAAAAAAGATAAAATACAACACTCAAAGAAATGAAAAACACAAGTAGCTAAAGTCAGAAAACTTACCATGGTACAAGGATTCCCTGAAGGCATAGAAAAATTTCAAAGCTTTCTCATTCATGGGCAAGGGAAACTTCTCACCATCCAAATGATTTAAGTAGAAAGAATTGGCAATCTTTGTCTTTTCTTGACTATGTATCAATTGATCTAAGGCGCGTCTTCAGTTCTCATCAATCTCGATCAATTCATTAATTCTACTTTGCATTTCATCTGGATAGGAGGGCCAAGTAGAATGTCTAGCGATAGTGATGATTTGTGCTTCATACAATTTTTTCAATCATTTTTGAAGAGGGACCAACTTATTTCTTGGCTTCTATCGAAGTGGCTTGGCATCTTCCTTCTACTTAATATAGTCAGCAAATCTTAATTAACATATTTTTCATATAAATGTAAGATCGTTATCATATAGATGTATTTTTCTTTTTTTTTAATTTCCTTTACAAACATATATGACTATATATGATACTCCCTCTTTACAACATTTTAAAGGTAAATGAAATTTTTTTATATATATATAACCCTTTCTTGTGAATGGAATTTATAACTTACAAGGACATCACATAGACAATCAATAAGAGCTCTAAAGTATCTATATTTAATGTATTCAATAAATTTTCACTAAAGTTTTTTTGAGAAATATGTATTTCTTTTGTTTTTTTATAAAACTCTTTGTGAAACATATGTATGTATTTTGTTTTTTTATAAAAACATTTGTAAACATGTATATGACCTTCTTTATTCAACATTTTAAATGTAAACAAAAATATATATTATTTAAGAAAATGACTATCGAAATACAATAATATATTTTGCACGGAATTTATGACTTACATGAACATCACATTAAGTTGGAAAATAACTCTACTTAATGTACTTTACACATCTTCATTGAAATCTTTGTTATATAAAATGCATTATTTATATTTATATATATAAGAGGCCTGTTCTATAAATATAAAGATAGTCATCATCCAAATACACATATAAAATCTAATTTACAATAATAAAATTTGCACTTTTTATTTTATAAATCTAATTTGTATTTATATAAACATTATAATTAGACAATTTTTCACAATACATTTATCTAATATATTCAACAAAAGATTAATAAGTTTTTGGTCAAAGATTTTTTGGTATGGGATAAGAAAAAACTCTTCTTTGAGACGCTTGTTACTCCTATTATTTTATATGGATGTGAAGTTTGGGGATGTAGTATCTCTAGAGAGTCATAGAGAAAGATAGAGCAGATCCAAAATAATTTTATAACCTATAATCTCAAAATTAAAAGAAATACACCCTATCATATCCTCCTCATAAAAGCAAGTATTTCCCCCATTGAGAGCACGACTATGACCAGATAGCTAATGTATAAGAACAACTTAAACAACACGAAATACAAGAGGCTTCCTAAAATTACTTCAAACTCCAACCAAAAACACCTTTCACTTAAGCAGGGATGGCACAAAGATGTCCAATCTTGGCTAAACCATTAGGGAATAAAGGAAGAGATCATATTGTAGAATAAGGATAATACTAAAAATATTATTACATCGAAATTTAAGGAGAAAATGTGGTGCGACAAAGAGTTAGAGGGAAAAAAAATAAGATATCATAAGGAGGTAATCAACCTAGATCTAGAAGATCAAAATTATCTTTATGTTTTGATAAGTGTAAAGAAGAAAATGAATATTGCTAAAATAAGAACTAATTCTCATGAGATCCATAGTAAAATTGTGATGGTCAATTCCCAAAACACCATGGGATGAAAGAGTCTATAACATTTGTGACACTAAGAGGGTTGAAGATGAAAAGCATTTTCTCTTAGAATGTCTGGCATATACCTAGATTAGATCTCAATTTCAAAAGATTTGTCAAAGCACCTACCTTCATGACCTTTTAAATAACCAAAATTATGGTGATCTTGGAACACTTCTCTTAATGCTTTTCGAGTGTAGAAATAAAATTCTAAAAAATTTCAAGTAATTCATTACCTTCTTGAAGTCCAATCTATTTAAACATATATATGATTATGTATAAGATTTTTTTTTTAAATAAAAAATATTTTATTACCTCATAATGCTATCACAACCATACATAGTGGGACAGTGTCTAAAGACCAACCACTTGTTCCGCCAAAAAAATGAAAACCAAAACAAGTGGTTGCATGATTTGATGTCTGGACAAGTGTAAAAAATTGCCACATGTTCCGCCAAACAAATGGAAACTAAAACAGGAAGTTGAGAGTGTCTAGGTCTGAACAGTCTGAGAGATCCCTTAACATAGAAATTAAAATTCCTACAACGTTTTTGACAATTACAATGCATAAAACAAAAAAGATTCAGCAAGATTAGGCAATGGATGAACCCGTGAAGCCTTTTTCGCCATGAGTGTTGTCGGTGGGAGCGAAGACGAACGGTTGTGCACAAGTCGGGCACCTTCATTKCTCTGGCAAGCCTGAGAGAGCATCCAACAACAAGTCGAGGCGGTTGTTGAGCAGTGTGTGCCCGTGGAGTTTCTCCTRCATGTCCCGACGCATATCGAAAATTAGGTCTAGGTGTTTTGGTGAGAGATAACAAGTGGAGTGTGGTCCCTGATCCCGAGCAGTGGAAGGAGGAGGGAGAGTCTCTTCATGGCTCACCTCCAGCAATATTTCTTCCTCAATTGTGTAAGTGGCCCAATCCAAGGMAATTKTTGCACCAGGGGTGGAGAAACCAGTGAGAAGTGGCGGGTCTTGGGGATCGTGGATGGTGTACAGTAGGGAAGTTGGTGGAATTTTAACTGGAACTACTGGTATTTCTTCTTCCACAATGGCCATTCGAGGTTCTTCTACCACCCTGTCATGGCGGACCAAAGAACTCGAGAGCGACTGGGAAAAGCGATGAAGTCTTCTCTACCTCGCTACAAAATTGTAATAAGAAGGCCCTCTCTTGGGGTGCTTGTCACATTCCTGTGGCATGATTATGCATGCAATCAAGACACTTAGTAGGCATCGAGCTTGCAGGAAGGGGAGGAGAATGGCTGGAGAGGCACAAACTGTGCCAAAACTCGAGAGATGATCCAAATCTGAATGATAGGAGACATAGCTTACCCATTGTAGATGGTGAGGTGTCGGAGGAGCTGAAGGGACCTGGATCATGTGTATCATACCCATCTCAATATGCCAACTCTATTGTGTGGAGGGAGCCATTAAACCAGAGCCGAAATGTCGTCGCTCCTGTGCATATGAGCCTTGAATATCGCTCATCCTACGAGATATGGATGGGAAGCTGGAAACATGTGCATTTAAATCCTTAATCTGCATGTTTTCCACTTAGCACCCCATCCGAGGGATGATTATGTATAAGTTAAATAAACCTATAATAATAATTTTGAATACAAAAGTTTATATCTTTTTGAGAATAACTCTACATAATTTACTCAACAAATAATCACTAAGATCTTTGTCATATGGATACATGTCTTCTTCTTCTTTTTTATAAACCTTTCAATATAAGGTCATATTTTAATTTTATATATTATCATTTTTTCTAATATAAATTATAAATATTTTAATTTATTTAAAATAAATAAATAAATAATTATGATTTTTACATTTAAACAAAAACAAATATATTACATTGTAATTTTTAAAAATTAATTTTTTTAAGATCTAAAAGTTTCCTCTGGGCTGAGAGTTGTTATGTTAAGGTTGTAGGAGAATGTTATTGAAAAGTTTAGGAGCACTGAGGGTTGGTCAGAAGAAATTAATTGCAATATAGGAGTCAAACAAGGTTTTCCCCTATCCCTTACCCTTTTTGGCATTTACATTGACAAATTAGAAGATTGTTTGGAAGCCGCAGATTGTATTGGGAAAACACTCGCTAGTATAGTAATCATCCTTCTCCTCTATGTCGATGATATTGTTCTTATGGCAAGGAATCCCTATGGCCTTAGTAAGAAACTTAGAATCCTCAAGGATTTTTGCTCTAGTATAGGTATGACTGTGAACATTGACAAAACAAAGGTTATGATCATTAAATCCAACAAGATCACCTATGATAATTTTGTATATAACAATAATATCTTGGAGGAAGTGCCTTCATACAAGTATATTGGAATTGATATTCATCACAAGCTCAATTGGAACTATAGCATTGAGAAAAGGATAAATGGAGGGTGGAAAGTTTATTGTGGACTTGAAAATAATTGTAAATTAGCATACATTTTTCTATGGGATAAGAAAAAACTCCTCTTTGAGACTCTTATCACTCCTGTTATCTTATATGGATGTGAAGTTTGGGGATGCAGTATATCTCGAGAATACTGGAGAAAGATATAGTAGATCCAAAAGAATTTTATAACTTATAATCTCAAAATTAGGGGTAATACACCCTATCATATCCTCCTCATCGAAGTGAGTATTTCCCCCATTGAGAGCATAGCTATGATTAGGTACTTAATGTACAAGAACAAGATAAACAACTTGGATAACAAGAGGCTCCCAAAAATTTCTTCAGACTCTATCCAAAATCACCAGCGACTCAAGCAAGGATGGCATAATGATGCCAAGTCTTGGCTAAATCATTAGGGAATAAAAGAATCTTTATATTCTGCATAATACCAATGATATTAAAAATATTATACAAGCTAAATTTAAGGAGAATCTATGGTGCGATAAAGAATTTAAGAGGATAAAAGAAAATTAAGATATTATAAGGATGTGGTTAACCCTAACCTTGAATATCAAAAGTGTCTCTATGTTTTGACTAGTGTAAAGAAGAGAATCAATATTGCTAAAATAAGAACTAATTCTCATGAGTTGCATGATGAAATTGGGCGTTGGACAATCCCCAAAACACCATGGCAAGAAAGAATTTGTCACCTTTGTGACACCAAGAGGGTTGAAGATGAAAAGAACTCTCCCCTAGAATTCCTTGGGTATACCCAAATTAGATCCCAATTTCAAAATATGTGTCACAATACCGACCTTCCTAACCTTCTACGTCATTAAAACTTTAGTGATCTTGGAACGCTTCTATTAATGCTTTTCAAGCATCGCAATAACATTTTAAAGAAATCCAAGTAATCTCTTGTTTTTCTTAAGTTTCGGTAGACCAATTTTGGTCTCAGTGAATGTTAACCACCACCATCATTATCATTATAAATTTCTCTAAAAATATATAAATATTAAATTATTTTATTTAAATAAAAATCTACACATTAAATTTTAAAGTGTTCTATTTAAATAAATATATACCTTTTAATAAATTGTTTTATTTATTTTTAAACTTTTTAACACTTTTTAGATTATTTTTAATTATAAATATATAATATTAAAAAAAGAATTAAACACGAGATATTTTAAAACGGGTTCAACATTTTATAAACTATTTTTAATTATAAATATCACAACACAAAATATAAAATATTTTTCTGAAAGTTGTTCTTTTAATCTTTAAATTATTTTTAATTATAAGTATCATAATATTAAATTTTTTTAAACACAAGATATTTTAAAACGTGTTCAACGTTTTTTAAATTATTTTTAATTATAAATATCATAACATAAAAAAAAAAATTAAACATAAGATATTTTTTGAAAATTGTTCTTTCAATTTTAATTTATTTTATAAGCAAACTCATTATTTATTGATGATGATGATGATGATTAACATCCACTAAGACCGAATTCGTTTATCAGACCTTAAGAGGGTAAGTGATTACTTGCCATTCTTTAGAATTTTGTTTCTGTGCTCGAAAAGCATTACGAGAAGCTTTCCAAGATCACCATACTTTTGTTGAGTTAAGAGGTTAGGAAGGTTGGTAGTGTGACAAATATTTTGAAAATGAGATCTAATATGGGTATATGTTGGACAATCTAAGAGAAAGTGATTTTCATCTTCAACCTTCTTAGTGTCACAAAGATGACACACTCTTTCATCCCATGGTGTTTTAGGAATTGACCAACGCCCAGTTTCACTATGGAGCTCGTGAGAATTTGTTCTTATCTTAGCAACGCTTATTTTTTTCTTTACACTTGGCAAAATAGACAAATAATTTTGATCTTCTAGATTAGGGTTGATTACATCCTTATAATACCTTAATTTTTTTTTTCCTCTAACTCTTTATCACACCTCATTTTCTCCTTAAATTTTGATTTGACGTTTTTTTAATAGTATCTTTATTCTGCAAAATGGTGTCTTCCATGATTCCCCAATAGTTTAGCCAAGAACGGGCATCTTTATGCCATCCTTGTTTGAGTCTATGGTGGTTATGACTCAAATTTGATACAATTTTAGGAAGCCTCTTGTCTATTGTTTAAATTGTTCTTATACATTAGGTATCTAGTCATAGCCATGCTTTCAATGGGGGAGAGGCTTGCTTCTAAGAGGAGGATGGGATAGGGTGTATTTGCTTTAATTTTTAGATTATAGGTTATAAAATTATTTTGTATTTTCTCTATCTTTATCCAAGATTCACGAGAGATGCTACAACCCCAAACTTCACATCCATAAATAATAACAGGTGTAACAAGAGTCTCAAAGAGGAGTTTCTTCTTATCCCAACTCCAAAGATCAGCTTATTTACAATTGTTTTCTATCCCATAATAAGCTTTCCATCCCCCAATAATCCTTTTCTCAATGCTATAATTCCAATTGAGCTTGTGGTGAATATCAATTTCAAGATATTTGTATGAAGTTACTTCCTCCAAGTTGTTTTTGTCATATACGAAGGTATCATACAGGATCTTATTGGATTTAATAATCATGACCTTAGTCTTATCAGTATTAACAGTCATACCCATATTGGAGCAAAAATCCTTGAGGATTCTTAGTTGGTTTTGAGGATCATGGGGATCGCTTTCCATAAGAACGATATCATCGGCATAAAGAAGAAGATTGATGACTATACCAGTGAGATTAGGGCCGACACAGCCTACTTTTTTGGAGCAATCTTCTAACTTGTCAATGTATATGCCAAAAAGGGTAGGGGACAAGGGACAACCTTGTTTGACTCTGATATTGTAGTTAATATCTTTTGACTAGCCCTTAGTGTTTTTAAACTTAGCAATAACATTCTCATACATCCTTATTGCAGCAGCCCCCTCAACTTGAGAGGAATTTTTATCTCTTCCAACCTATTCCAAACGTTTTTCCTAGGAACCATGTCAAAATATTTTTTAAAGTCAACAAAACAACAAAAAAGATTGGTTTTAGTATTGCGGAACTCCTCTGCAATGATCCTAAAGGAAACAAGATGGTCCACAGTTGAATGATATTCCTAAACCCAGCCTGGCCTTTAGCTCTTTTACCATGAATTTCTAGCCAAAGGCTACTCTTCTTTTCCAAAATAATTCCATAAATCTTGGCTAAAATTAGGCTAATCATAATGGTCCTATAATTAGAGGGAATGCTTATATCCCCATTTTAAAAAATAGGAACAATGAGGCTTTGCGTCCATGGTTTAGGGAAGCCCTGCTTGATTGCTAAATTGAAGAGTTTGTGGATGTGAGGGATAAGGATTGGCTCTCCGATTTTAAAAATTTCAGCTTGGTAGCCTTCAATGTCCTTAGCTTTCCCATTTGCAAGTTGCTTAACCCCGAACTCTATGTCATCTAAAGAAAAAACTTCTTCATTTGTAGGGACAATAGGAATGGTGTCCATGGCATTAGGGAACTCATAAATACTTTTAAGGTAGGAATTCCAGTCCCTTAAGGGAATCCTATTATTTTCTTTAGTATTGTGTTTTAGAATTTAGCTCCAGAACTTCTTAGGATCAAGCTTATCTAGTTGTGAAAGTTTCTCTTGCCATTTATTGATATAGTACCTTTTTTTTTTCCTTTTAATTAGGGCTTTGTACGTATTGATCTTATCAATTTTTAAGGACTCATTAGAAGCATCCCTAATGGATTTCCTAGTAATTTTGCATTCTTTATCATACCAAGGGTTGGTTGTTCTATTATTCTTTTTATAGGACACCTCAAAAGAGAAATTTTTAATAGAAGTGGAAAGGGTAGTTGTAAAATTACGATAGAGTTATTCAATGTTGTCCTTATAAGTTAGGAGATTTAATTTACTATTTAAATCCTGTAAGAAAATGCCAACTTTACTTTTTTCAAAGTGCAAATTCCTTTGATTATCAGAATTATCTTCAATGGTGCTCCTATTCATGGAAAAGTTTAGAGTTAGGGTTAAAGGTTTATGATCAGATTCAGGCTCATGATCATTTAAAAGGTCAAAAATTGTTATTTGGTTGGAAACGGGGATATCATATATCACATAATCTACAACACTACTACTTAGTCCATAAATACAAGTCATATGGTTGGAGTTTGGCCACTTCATTACTCCATTGCAAATTATTAGGTATTGAGAGCTGCAGAGCTTGACCAACTTAATACCAAATAAATTCTCAATTAGGTCTTCAGAGCTTCTTTTGTAGCCATTAGATAAAACAAGGTTCTCATCTAGCCATAAAGGATTATGATTGGAGTCATTGCTTAGAAGAGTAACGTGTTTAGTTGCAGTCCTAGCATTAAAGTCTTCTAGCAGGAGGATATTACCTTCATTTTTAAAACTACAAATATCCTGTTCTAAATTATTATAGGGACAATTGTTATCTAGATTGTTTTTTAAATAAAAAGTAGAATTAATAGTTGCAAAATAACAAATTGCTATATACATCTTCTTAGCATTGGTGTCTAGAATTTCTACCCAAATGTACTGATTGAGAGGGTCAATATTATGAAGTTGAATGTGAGGAGAAATGTTCTTTCTAAGATAACAAGTTATGTCTCATATCCCTCTACGGTGGTATTTTTTGTTCCATGCCGACCATAAGACAAATCCTTCTATGTTGGGGACCTTAGACTCCTCATGCTCCCAAGTTTCAACTAGACAGATAATATCAATATCACTCGGGATCCAATTTATCATAGGACCTTTGCGCCATAAAAATCCACGACAATTCCAAAAAAAAATCCTGAGTAATATTGATATTACAACTAAATACAACTTTATAGTTAATATTTAATTTAAAAACTTAAAATTAGTACTAATATTTAGAAATTTTCAAATATACACAAAAAGGTGACCACAATTTTGATGTCTACATAGAATAAAAAAATATTATCAATAAAAATTTTATAAATATAAATAAAAATGAATTTGAAAATAATTGTTATAGAATGTAAATGAGGATTTAATTGAAGGGTGTTATTTGAAAATTAGTTAAAATGTTTCATAATAAAAATTTTAAAAATAAATTTTAAAATAATTGTTATAAAATGTAAATAAGGATTTAATCGAAGGGTATTGTTTAAAAATTAGTTAAAATGTTACCTCTTTTTATAGAATAAGTGAAAACTTTTAATTTGCAAGTTTTATATTTTAAATAGATTTAAAGATGCTAAAAACTTTTTAATCACTCTTTTCAATATATGAAATTATAATTTCACTATAATGAAATTGTAGATATGGAATTCAAACCAAAAAAAACTCAAAAAGCGCATAAAATCTTAAAACTAATTCAAACATTCTAATTAATGTTTAGCTAACACCTTGATCGATGGGAAGTTTCATCAACATATCCCATTTTGGTTCAATGAGAGAGTGATAAAGTCTTATGAAGTTATCCATCCAAAATACAAACTACGTGATTGTCCTTGTTATCGTACAAGTTGTAGGTTGGGAAAATCGCGGCCCAACTACCAAATGGAGACAACTTAGAGAAACCCTACTCACTATCACCTTAGACAATTATTCCCATAACTTTAGTGATGATAAAAAACACCACAAGGTGGGAATCCCGGTGGCCCTAGGGGGGAAAGAGATGGAAAGTGGAAAGATGGAAGTGTAGCCCCTATAGGTCAAGATACTAAGCATGGAAGGTCTTGAGAAAGGGTCTCAATGGTAGCCAAAGGTTTCCAAGATACAAAAGTACCTGTACAGAGTGATTTACATGCTCGAGACAAAAGAACAAGTCAAATATATGTGTATAATGTTAGGTGCACAAGAAATCTAATCTTGTTGTCCCTAATTGCAGCAGTAAACAAAAGTATATATCAGCAACAAAATGTTAATGATAGCTGCAAAATAAAGTTGCTTAAAGCTTAGTGAAAAGTACAAGAGACAAGCTAGCAAATGACTAGTTTAGCTCAAGAAGATAGCATGAAACTTTAGCAACAATGTAAGGTTGTTGTAAACAAATTCTGCAGAAGTAAATATCAGCCTTATGGTTGTAAAAAATAAGTTATTACATCAAATAAATCAATCGCCAAAACTTGCCAATAGTCCACCCAAAAAAAGTGTGTTAGCCTTAGTAGATTGATGTGGCAAACTCTTAGCAACTTTCGACAGTTGAGTAGTGAGTTATTAGTGAAAATGTATTAGGTTTTMTGCATCCCTAATGGTTGTAGATGAAATGTTATAACAGCAGCAAGAAATACTAAGAAAATTGAGATTCCCTAGTGGCTCAATCAAGCACATAAAGCATAGAATTGACTCCAAGTTAGACAATTTCAAAAGAATGATTTTTCACGTTTACTGAGGCAAGTATTTTATATCTCCAATGCAAAATTCAGATTAATGCCTTTAATATTTAGGTGAATAGAGTCTTTAAACACAAGTTGGATCAACAAGGTCTCTATGGGTGTAAATCCCCTTACTCCCTAGGGTATGCCAATCAAACTAGGGTAAAGTCTAGGAGGGTATAGACACTCGTATTCCTCCTAGGAACCATTGAAAAATGACTTGTAAACTTAGAAAATTATATGAAGCTTAATGGGGGGTGTATCCAACACACTCCTCCTAGGGTTTAAACCAAAAATAACCAAGAAAGAGCAAGAAATAGCTCACAAATGCATATTTTTCCTTGCCAATTCCAAGAAAGAGAGAGAGAGATCAAACCCCAGTTCACCAAGCAAATTACCATCCAATAGAAAGAAATAAAGTCTCCAAGAGGTGTCCACCACCTAAGCTCATCCATTCATCAAGATATAACACCAAAAACCATTTGCAAGAGATATTAACACCAAGAATCCTCAAGTATAGCAAAAATTTCAGCCAAGTATGTCTCACATTGGGAGAGTTATGTTATGAAATGACATTCAAATGATCTCTATTTATACAAAAAGTATTAAACATAGTATGTCCACATAATTTAGGGTAAACACAAAATAAGGGGGCAACAACCCTTATTTTCCCCCTTTATACAAATAATAATATTTAATTTTTAATTTGCACATGAAACAAAAACCCTAAGTAAGATGTCACCCTTCTGGGGAGATGTTTTGAAACTTTTCCAAGTCRTTGGAGAGAAAGGTGGAGGTAGTTGGAGATTCTAGAGCCTCCTCTTCAGGMTCCAATGTATCTTCCTTCAATTCATGCCTCCTCCGATCAAATCATGCCAAGTGTCAATGAGTAACAACTCCATCACCACCAAACCCTATCCCTAGGTGACATCAAGCCTCAAAGAGTGATGTTATGCCCCTCATAGGCAAGTCATTTGGGTAATAGAGGCTAGGTGAGATCATCCATGATGTCTTCTAGGCCTCCAAAGGCACATATTTTTCATTCGGCATGCAGGCCCTTGGCATCCAACCTGTGGCCTTGAAGCCACATGGAAGCCCAAGCTAGGCTTGTTCCTCCAAAACTATCCACTAGTTGGGTCCTACAAAGACAAATGGATACACCCTCCAAGGATATCAAGTCAAAGAATCATGATGAGTAAATCAAATCAATAAAAGAGACATCTAAGCATGTACATCCAAACTACCTCATCAAAATAAACTAATGCTCAAAGACCCTTTGCACGTTACCAAGCTTGATTATGGGAGGGTTGAAAAAATGACCTATTGGGTGAATCGTCCCTTAAATATAGGGGTGTTTCCTAAGGGGACCTCCTTCTAATTCATGTGGATGATGTGTTATGTATGAGGGGAAGACTTTTGGGCATGGGGTTCGTGACATACAAGGGGTTGTAACGTCTCACTTATGGGTGCCTTTGTAGAGGGTGTGTGTTGACACTCAAAAGCACAACATAGGGTACATGCTTACAAATGATTGCAAACGCTTTATGACTTATTATTTAACTATATTTAATAATATACTAATAGGTGGGACCTCTAGTGTAACTTGTGTGACTATGACGAAGAAACAACACTTAGGCTTTACATGCTTATGAGTTGGTTGAGATGAGCCCTACAATTTATTTGTGTTTAAAATATCTATCGGAATGATTAATCAAATATGATGTTAGGAGCAATATGATTAAAAGGGAATGGTGTTGTTTTTATATAACACTCACAAGTATTATTATGTTACATTTATTTTGAGGAAATACCTAAAATCCATGCTTAAGTTGTATGTGTAATGTGGTGACTTCATGCTACAAGGGTACACACATTGTTTGAATTGGAAGTAATGTTGGAACATGGTATCCCTAGCAAGTATTTGAGATATGTCACATTGAAGTTTTTAAACAAGTGTTGCATGCATTGGTTTAATTGTAAGTTTGGTCGTGATTCGGTATCCCTAGAAAAGTATTGCTATATGTGAAATGGGAATAATGGCAATGGTTGGCGCAATTGCAAAATAGGAACATTGGAAAACTATGGTATAGTCGGTTTGTATTAAGTTAATTTGGATGTTAAGTTGTATAGTGGGCTTGCTCATACTAGCCATTAATCAAAACTTGAATGTAGAAGCAACGTGCAGTAAATGCATGTCACTCTAACTCACCTCGAGCCCGCCACCCTAGTCATTTTGCAATTGCTCGTGTTGGTTGTTGTTGCTCCACTTTGCTTGGTCATGGAGGAAGTATACAGGTTGGTCATTTCTCCTTAGTAATTTTATACATGTATTTGGTTTTCTTGATTTTCCATCCATGAACATTCACTCTGCTCTTTAAGTCAACAATTGGCTCTTGTTTTCTCACAGTCTGTGCATTTCCAAAGTTGTTATATAAATGAATTCGGACTATGTATTGGTTATTTGCAAGATTTTGGTTTCCTGTGGTGGTTGTATTTGAATCATGGCATTGAAAAGAAGTGTGGCTTCTTTTGTTGTGTATAGTTGTACGCATTTTTGTTATGGAAAAGAATATCGTTGGGAAACTCCCTAGCCTGCCTTGCCTCTAGTTCCTTGTTTTGGGTTTCTCCCCTGTTCAAAGTAGTTATCCCCGCTTCTTACCTATGAGTTATTTGGACACTCTGCGTGTCTTTGAAGTTGTGTTTTTCGTGGCTATTGTGTCGGTGCCTTGGTCACTACTCTATGGGTATTAATGTAGATTTTTGTGAAGGATTAAACCTTCCATGCTCTTTCTGGCCAAACCCTCAGTTTGTTCTCCCGCTTGCTTCTACCACCTTACTGTCCACTATTGTGTAATGAACC
>JASDQU010436507.1:57262-82430 GCA_032191745.1 Picea mariana | reverse complement strand
GTCATATTTAAATATTTAATTAAAAAGCTAAAAATTCAAAAATCACTCGAAATGCCACCTAGCCATCACTTTAATTTGTCATTTAATAATGTGAGAGATATCATTATTTTAATCCCTTCTTGATATAAAATATATCATTTTTTAATCTATTTATGTTCCATTAATTTATGCTTTATGCTTTAGTACCTCATTGATTTGATAGTATTTCTTCCTTTAGCCTTGTCATTTAATTTGGTAATTTTTATTATTTATAGATCTTTAAAAGTGTAAATTTTACTTGTATAGATAAATTTAGCTCTCTCAAAAATTTACATAGAATTTTTTTTTCCACTTCTCATTGATTTCAATTGTATATATAAATTTAGTTCTCTCAAAAATATATATTGGAAAAAAAAAATTCTTACTTTTGTAATGCAATCATGCAATTCAATTAACAAAATCAAGTTTTACTCCATTTCCATTTTTTTTACGAGTTTAACCTCTAATTATTTTAACAAAATAACTAGAAAAACCATTAATCAACTTTGCTACTAATTTCCCTTGTTTATTTAAAAATAAATAAATTGTAACAATTATAATAGGATTAGATAAAATACAAATAAAATAATCTTTATATATATGAAGAAAAACATTAGAGATATCATATTTATATAAATAGAAGATATGATGGTGGTAGTTCTTATTGTCATAGTTCCAAGGAATATTCTAAGTAGGAACTATTAACAAAGGCCCCCACATAAATATTAATGAAGGAAATATGACTAATAATTGATAGGAATTATTACTAAGGACATTAATAAAGGAACTATGACGAACCATGATCTTTTTGTAAATGACATATGTATGAGCCCTTATCCTAATGTTTGTCATTTCACTTAGAGTTTCTATTGGTTATAGTTCCAAAGAGATTCTCTGACTAGGAAATAGGACCAAAAAAATTTAATCCAACAAAAGTTTGTGTCGATCAGAGTTCATAGTCCCTACTCAAAGTTCTGGTTGGTTAGGAACTCTAACCAATGTTTTTCGATCAAATGTTGACTAGAGTTCCTATTGGAAAAAGGGACTATGATAGAGAAAAACTTTGACCAAGTTCATGTCCATGTGCCTTCATTTAGAGTTCTTGTTAGTGAGAGTTTGTGTTCATGATAGTTTGAAGGAAATTTCCTAAATAGTTACTTTGACAACTGAACTATGACCAATGAACTATGATCCTCTTGTTCTCTCATTAATTCAAGTTCATATATTGATGTTGGGTCTTTTCGATTAGATCTCATATTGCTCATATTGTTGAGAACAATTTTATATTGAGAGGGGGGTGAGTCAGTGTAAGACCATTTTTGTTACCTTTTTTAAACATTCATCAACTATAAGAAAAAAATCACATATGAGATCTATTAAATGCAGAACAAGAAACACAATATTTACGTGGAAACCCTTTCTGGAGAAAACCACTTGACTTGTCTTTATAATTCTTTCTTGGTACCAACGTACTGTTAAAAATATTTGTAGGAATCAACCTACCGAAGACACCAATCCCCATTGAAAGAAATCCTAGTAAGCACCAACCTACTCTTACAGAACTTCCTAGACAATAATATACTAGAGACACCAATCCCCACCACTAAGTACCAACTTAGCAAGAGACACCAATCTCTTTGTTTTAGTGGAACCATCCTACTCTTATTGTTGAGATTTATGTGGTGAGGAGTGTTTTCAAGCGAATTCATAGAGACCACAATACTGTCAATGGAGTGTCGACGTTTCAGATCCATATTAGAATCCATCATGAAGACAAGATGTCTAGGTTTAATTGTGAAAAGAGATGGTTATAAATACCTAAGTTGTGGGCGAATTATGTGTCAGATAGAGTCTTTGGTGAATATTTTATATTAGGTTTATTTAGTTAAGCTTGGTTATATTTAGGGTTTTCCTAAAATATTTCTTTTAAATTCTTTATTTAAAATTCTTTATTAAAATATTTTTAATATTCAAAAAATTTTAATCATTAATTTGAATGTGTTTTTAAAAAGTTTGAGGTATAAAATAAACCATTATTTAAAGTGTTATTAATGGTGTTGTTTAGAAAAGAAATTTTTATATTAATTAGAAAGAAGAGAGGTTATTATGATGTTGTTAGTGATGTTATAGGTTGTAGGTAGATTTTAAGTTTTAATAAAAAAATTTAATATTAGTTTTGTTTTATTTAGATAACCCTAATCTAAATATGTTAATGGTGTTTATAAGAAAGTTTTAAATTCATTAAAATGAAGGAAGGAAAATTGTTAGTGGTTCTATATGTTATGAGTAAATAATAAGTTATTTTAATAGATGTAGTTGTATTAGGTTATGATTAGTGTTTTTAGGTCAGGATATGTTTATCTAGTTTGTTGGTGTTATTAATCAATTAATAAAAAAATTGTTATTTAGGTAGAGTTACTTATCTATCTTTTTTCTTTTTTTACGAATCAAGGGGAACTAGTTTTCAATTAATTCTAGGAGATTGTCTCTGTTTAGGTTGCTTGGGTGTTTACGGATTTGAATTACTTCTCTAATCCATCGTTTAAAGAGGTGTTCTTCTTTGGCTAGAATTTTGGTGTCTTCTGATGAACATGGTGTTTTATTTTAAGGGAGTGTTCTGCTAAGGCTGAGGCGCAAATGTGTTCATTCTTTATGTCAGCTCCATGTTCTTTAATCTTAATCTGGAAGGAGCGACCAATTTCACCAATGTAGCATTCTCCACAGGAGCATTCTATTTTGTAAATTCCTTTGCCTTTGTGAGGGTCAGTTTTGTCTTTAATGGATCTCATATTTTTTTTATGGTTTCATGTGGTTTTGAAAGAGGTCTTGATCTCTTTTTTTCTAAGGATCTTCGCAATCTTATCGGTTACTCCTTGGATGTAAGGTAGGTATCCCTTTCTATTAGGGTTATGGTTTTCTAGGGGGTTAGTGTTTTTGCTAGTTTTTTCCGCGGCTTTATTTATTGCGTTCATAATGTCTTTATGTTTATAACCTATGTTTTTAAAGACAACTAAGAGGTGGTCTTTTTGTTGTTCTAGGTGTGTCTCATCGGAGATTCTTATGGCTCTTGTGGCTAAAGTTTCTAGGACACCTAGTTTCTGGTTAGGGTGGTGATTGGAGTTAGCGTGGAGATAGTTTTTTGTGTGTGTCTTTTTTCTATAGACCACATGTCCTAGATTCCCATCATTTTTTCTATTGATTAGAACGTCTAGAAAGGGGATGCTACCATTTTCTTAGATCTCCGTGGTGAATTTTATTTCTTCTGAGATGTTGTTTAGGTTTTGAAATAAATGTTGTAATTCCTCTTTCCCATGGGGCCAAAGTACATTAGTGTCGTCGATGAATCTCTTCCACCTTGTTAGTATCACGGGAAATGAGTCTAGGGATTTCTTTTCAAATTTTTCCATGAAAATATTGGCAACAATGGGGGACACTTATCCTACTCTTACAAGTATTCATAGACACTTATCTATTGGAGACACCAATCCCCACCACTTAGAAACAACAAAATGTTTGTGTGAGCTACAACAACCTTCATCAAGTCTACTTGCTACTTTTACCTTCACTGGGTATACTTGCTACTTTTTCCTTCCCCATGTTGACTGATTACTTCTACCTTCACCGGGTCTACTCACTACTTATGTCTTTACTAGGTCTGACCAAAATTTGAATTTCTGAATGGTAACTTTCCCAAAGATTTTTTTTTTGGGCTTCTTCCGAAGAACAAACTTGTACAACCTGCCACACATTCAATTTTGCAAATCCAATTTTGAAATTTATATCTGAGGTACTTATGTTAGGGACCTAACCTCCCTAACCCCTCATGTAGGTAGAATAATATAATTCCATGTAATAAAGACCAATATTAATAAGGCCTAGCAATAAGGAATAATAAGTCAAATGTAAGAAGACCTAATAGAAGCTTCTGCTTCTAGAAGGATCTTCCTCTAGATTGTTCTTTTGGATAGATATATTTAGTATAAATAGGAGTAGGGAGTAAGTATAACAATGACCAAGAAAGAAATTTTGATACCTGGGATTAAGTGACCTTCTTTGTGATGTAGTCCATCTGGGTTCATGATCTACTCTTCTGTAGTTTCCTTCATAGTGATTGAAGCGTCTTTGATTCATGAAGGTAGGAGGTCTTCTTGGATATTCATATCTTTTGTAACCATTCCTTCTTTCTGGTATCCTGGTCTACTTCTCATCAACTATCTGTGTGACTCTTTCTTCAACCTTCTTGTTGGTATTTGCATCTTCTTTGCATGAAGTTTCACCCATGCATCCAAGATGTGTTAATTATTTTGGCACTTGAGAGTTTCTTAAGCTCTTCCTCAATGAGACAACTTATTGTTCAAGTTTCTCACAATATTCTTATTTCTTTATCATTTGGACCTTCTTTACTTCTGCTATTTTTCTTGCTTCTTCGAGTATAATTTTCAAGGAAATGGTTTTTTCTCTTATTTTCTTAAAGTCTTCTAATTGTTTCTTTAAGCTTACAACTGTATTTTTATAACTACCCATTTCACTTCTTAGTTTTCTACACTTGTCTTTGATCTTTCTATTTTCAATCTCAACATGAATCAATTTTTTAAGATTCTCATCTTCTCATTGAATCATTTCTACTTCATTATTTTCTTCTTCTTCATTGTCATATCTTCAATCTTTGGATGAGGACATTCAAATTCAACATGTCCTACTCCTTCACAATTAAAGAAAAAGAACTGACCTCTATTTTATTCATTGAAATCTGAGATGTTGAAATTTGCTTCAACTTCTTTTTCTTCTTTTGCTTCTTCCCTTGCATAAAGGTCTTGTAGCTTGTCCCAAATCTCTTTTGTTGATGCACATGATCCCACCTTGGATTTCACTGAATCTATCAATCCATCGAGGATGGTATCTATTTCCAATTTGTTATTCCTTTTTGCTTCCTTCTGAGTTGCAGTCTTTGGTTTCTATAAAGGGTTGTATCCTGGAGCAACTAAGAACCAAACATCTTCCCCAAGAGCTTTCAAGTAAGTTTCCATTCTATTACTCCAGTATTAAAAATTTATTCCATCAAATGGTGGAATCCCATTTGGAATGTTGTCTTCTATTTCTTCTTAGGATCTTCCTTCCAGTGGTTAAACTGTACTGAAGGTAACCTGATTTGATACCAATTGTTGATACTGAGAGGGGGGTGAATCATTATCAAGTAAAATTTAAAACCTTTTTCAAATTTATACTTAAACCATTCAATTATATCCAATGACAAATGAACAATAGTATAATACTTACACCAATACACCACAGTAGACCATGCGCAATATATGACAAATAATCAATAGTTATTATTCAAGGGAAGTAATAACTTCCAAAGGTAGCTACAACTTCCAAATGTAAAGGGAGGGATAAACCTCCAAGAGGAAGATACAATCCTCCAATATCAAGAGAGGGTTTAACTCTCCATCCTTTTCCCTTCCTTCCACCAAAGAATATATGAGAGATAATAAAACTTTACATTAAATAATCACCATCAACCAACCATCACATAGAACCTGATAATGCTTCATGATAATTCTTCAACTTATGCAATTCTTAAATTCTTGGAATGCTCTTATCCTATAGATAATATTACTCAATGTATTTTCTGAAACTTCTCCAAGTTTCACTCCCTAAATCCTCCCCAAAAGGGAGTTATAGAAATAATGGTAGACCTTATTCAATTTTGGTTTATTCAAGAGACCAAGATTATATAGCATGCCCCACGCTCAATATTTAACATCTGATTCTTAAAATTCCACACAAGAAACTACAGTTCATACTCTTTCCAATGAAATTGATCCCACGTCATTTGGATTCTCTATGAAGAAGTTATGATTTTTTTACCCGAAACACCTATTTATTGACTAGCTTTAGGACTAGTCAAAAACCTTGTCTTCCACATAGTGTATCTCCATAATTATAGAGAATAAAGAGCTGAAACGTTTACCACAGGTACCCTGACATGTCTTCTCAATACCATAGCAATTGCACCATTTGAATTGTTTTATAAAAAACTTTATAGAGAAAATGGTAAGACGACCTAAAAATAGCATACCTTAGAACACATCACCAAAAGACTTCATCCTCCCTTGCAATCCGACCTTCTTTACTTTTGATTTCCTCTAAAATTTGACTTGCATTTCAAATGAATGTATAATGATATTTATTTATACCATTTACGTCACTTCCTTTTAACATTAGGGTCGACCTGATACTTTCTTATTTTGTAATTCTTTTTTTTAATTATCTTCGGGCCTACATGTACTTCCTTATTCAATTCACTTTGTCATCTTCAAAAATTCATTTCTCCTCAACCATGAGGATCCATGTAACGTTCCACATACCACCAGAAACAACATGATGTATATTATCCATCCATGGGTGTTGTATCTTCATTTGCATTGTCCTTCATGTCCAAATACCTTCATCAATCTTGCGGTACAAAACCAATGACTAGGGTTGACATCAATGACAACAACCAATCCTCCAACACCTATTTCATAATTTTTGTGATCATCATTTGAGATTCTTGAGTTATGAACACAAATTCTCTTACATATTCTTCTCCATCACTTTCATCTGAGGAAATGACATCCTCCTTGGAATAGAGGCTCTTTTTCTTGTGGAAGCTTTTATTTTATTCAAAAGGACATTTCTTAGCATAGTGTCATATTCTACCATAATTGGAACATTTAAAAGGTAACTTAACTTTGAATTTGTTGTTTATCCTCTTGAGCTTTCTTACAAAATGTACTTCTTCTTCATCTGAATCATCTCCCGATCTTTCTTCTACCTTCTATCCCTTGTTTTCTTCATTTCTTTAAAAGTTTATTCTCTTCTTGATTGTCTATTTTCTATACCTTTTATCATTTCACATGCCGTGAGGGAGCCATGTAATTCACACATTTTCATTTCGTTCAAATCCATAATTTATTCAATGGATGAGACCTTTGCATCATATCTCAAAGGAAGTGATCTCAACACCTTTTGTACAACCAAGGACTAATCGATTTCTTCTCGCAATCCTCTGATGGAATTGACAACTTCATCTACTTTGAGTAAGTAGGTTGCAATATATTCCTTTTCATCCATTTTATTATTTCCAAACTCCACTCTCTATCATTGAAGATTTACCTACTTGAATTTTCGATCACCTTCATATATATTTTAAAGTTTATCCCATACATATTTAATTCTGTCACAACCGATCACCTTTCCAGAGAGAGTTGGTGTTAATTCACTTAGGATAACATGCCTAGCCTTCAAATCACACCTCCTTAATTTCTTCTCATTTGGATTGGTTGGAGCATCTTCTGGGAATTCATAGCCATTTAAAACTGAGAGCCAGATATCAAATCCTAAATCTATCAAGTAGGTTTGTATTCTATTGCTACAGTATGAAAAATGGCTTCTTCAAAAAAGTGGAACCCCGTTTGGAATGTGGCCTTCGATTTATGCTCATGATATTCCTTCCAGTGATTAGAATGTTCTGAAGCTAACCTGCTATGATACCATTTTTTTATACTGAGAGGGGGGCTGAATTAATATCAAGTATAATTTATCACTTTTTACAACTTTACTTTCCAATCAAGTAATATATCTAATGAAGAGAAGGAAAAGAGATACACAATGCACACTAGATATAAGTGGAAATCCACTGTATGTTTTTCTTATATAATAAAATATTTCATTCAAAGGAATCTACAACACCCAATTTCTTCAGCTCCAACTAGAAGGAGGATCTAACCCTCTAATTTACAGGAGGCCCCAACCTGAAGGAAGCTATAACTCCCTATGTTCTCCAGCTCCAGCTAGAAGGAGGCTAAAATTCCATTTTCCTTTCCTCTTCCTTCCTCCCTTGAATATAAATTATATAATCAACTTGTTTTTGTCACTACCACTAATACATCATCATCATAAAACTGGGTCCACGTAGACTGTCATTGTCACTCTCATTGTCTTTGTCACTATCGTTGATACATCATCATCATCTAAATAGGTTCACTTAGAAACTAAGTCCACTTAGAGATCCTAGGTGCACATGGGTCCACACATAAACCCCAAAAAACACATAGAACCTTGTGCAAAGAATCAACCTTCCATGCTATAGAAAACCCATAGAGATTATCAAAGCATAGCCATAAGACTAGAAAATACCCTTCATAAGAGCTCCTTATCCTCCCAGTTCCTTCACTACCAAACTTGTGCTAAAATATGACAATATTGTATGCTATAAAAATATGAAAAATCCATCCTTTATATATAGTAGTTATGACCCTATATTTAGTTCCTAGGCTGACCTTGATGAATTGTCCTCAATTTGTTGGTTGGGTTGTCGAACGAAACAATTCTTATCTCCTCATTCCTAGTGACTTAGAGGGACTTCCATATACCATTGGAAAGGTATCGGAATAATATTTCCAACTATGTAAATTGTTCTTTCAATTGAGTTATTTATGTAGGGTAAAAATTCCCTCAAATATAGGGTATCTAAATTGACCACAAATAATTATTTCAACAATCTTCATCGTACAATATTGATCTTGGGCATTTGTAGACTTATTCACTTGAATTATTATTCTAGGATTTACATCAATGAATACCAATTTCCATCACCTTGGCTATGGCACCAGGAACATAAACTTCATTCCCTTCCAAGTCCATCATCTTGGCCCCTACTTTGGCATAATTAGGACTGCCAAGATCTATTGTCGGAGCTTCCCAGTGCCCCTTTCCCATGTTTAGTAGGAAAGGACCTTGGCGGATGTCTTAATTATAACACAGTATCAGTCTCAAGATTTACCTTAGCTCCATATTGTACATTTAATAGAAGTTAAGAAAAAAAATTGGAAAAAATATTGATGATGCATAAGCTTTGTGAGCATGTATTATCGCTAAATATTGAGAATTTCTTTGGCCTCGGCCCACTCCTACATGAGATCCTCACACGTGTAATTAATAATAATTTCATCATGTTTCTTCTTCTCCATAACCATGCACTCCATCATTTTCTCATCTAGAAGGGGCACATGGGAAACAAACTCTCACTCTCTCTACTACTAGTTTTCCTTGTCCTGCTCTCCCATTTATTCCACCACATCTTCATCTTCCACGAATAGGACTGGATTAATGAAAATGACCTCATTACTCTTGATCATCAAATTGGACTCCCTATAGATAGACTCAATACCCTACCACTCCGTTAGTGCTCTAGCTTGCATCTCCTCCTCCATGGGTCACTCCACTTTCTCCAAGATACTATTCTCATCATTATTTTCACCATAATAACTGATATCAATTCGATTTAGTTCACATACCTATAAATCCTCTTATTCGACTCGAGGGGATTATAGAATATATCTTTGATATCAGGGAGGAATTTCTTAGTCGCATTTGCACAATTGATCATTGGATAGTATTTCTTACTTCATTGATTTGATAGTATTTCTTACTGTAGCATTTTCATTTAATTTGGTAATTCTTATTATCTATGGATCTTTAAAAGTGTAAATTTTACTTGTATAGATAAATTTAATTCTCTCAAAAATTTACATAGAATTTTTTTTTCCACTTCTCATTGATTTCAATTATATATATAAATTTAGTTCTCTCAAAAATATATATTGGAAAAAAAAAATCTCATTTCTGTAATGCAATCATGCAAATTCAATTAACAAAATCAAGTTTTACTCCATTTCCATCTTTTTTACGAGTTTAACCTCTAATTATTTTAACAAAATAACTAGAAAAACCATTAATAAACTTTGCTACTAATTTCCCTTTTTTATTTAAAAATAAATAAATTGTAACAATTATAATAGGATTAGATAAAATAAAATAAAATAATCTTTATATATATGAAGAAAAACATTAAAGATATCATATTTATATAAAATAGAAGATATGATGGTGGTAGTTCTTATTGTCATAGTTCCAAGGATTATTCTAAGTAGGAACTATTAACAAAGGCCCCCACATAAATATTAATGAAGAAAATATGACTAATAATTGATAGGAACTATTACTAAGGACATTAATAAAGGAACTATGATGAACCATGATCTTTTTGTAAATGACATATGTATGAGCCCTTATCCTAATGTTTGTCATTTCACTTAATGTTTGTCATTTCACTTAGAGTTTCTATTGGTTATAGTTCTAAAGAGATTCCTTGACCAGGAAATAGGACCAAAAAAGTTTAATCCAACAAAAGTTTGTGTCGATCAGAGTTCATAGTTCCTACTCAAATTTTTGGTTGGTTAGGAACTCTAACCAATGTTTTTCGGTCAAATGTTGACTAGAGTTCCTATTGGAAAAAGGGATTATGATAGAGAAAAACTTTGACCAAGTTCATGTCCATGTGCCTTCATTTAGAGTTCTCGTTAGTGAGAGTATGTGTTCGTGATAGTTTGAAGGAAATTTCCTAAATAGTTACTTTGACTATTGAACTATGACCAATGAACTATGATCCTCTTGCTCCCTCATTAATTCAAGTTCATATATTGATGTTGGGTCTTGTCGATTAGATCTCATATTGATCATATTGTTGAGAACAATTTTATACTGAGAGGGGGGTGAGTCAGTGTAAGACCATTTTTTTTCCTTTTTTAAACATTCATCAACTATAAGAAAAAAATCACATATGAGATCTATTAAATGCAGAACAAGAAACACAATATTTACGTGGAAACCCTTTCTGGAGAAAACCACATGACTTATTTTTATAATTCTTTCTAGGTACCAACGTATTGTTAAAAATATTTGTAGGAATCAACCTACCCAAGACACCAATCCCCATTGATAGAAATCCTAGTAAGCACCAACTTACTTTTACAGAACTTCCTAGACAATAATATACTAGAGACACCAATCTCCACCACTAAGTACCAACTTAGCAAGAGACACCAATCTCTTTGTTTTAGTGGAACCATCCTACTCTTATTGCTGAGATTTATGTGGTGAGGAGTGTTTTCAAGTGAATTCAGAGAGACCACAATACTGTCAATGGAGTGTCGACGTTTCAGATCCATATCAGGATCCATCATGAAGTGATGTCGACACCCAAGGCACCTACCTCAGCAGGTGTCGCGCTTGATCTCCTGGTCTTAAGGATCATTTTAAATTACCCTCGAGTCGGAGTGGCTCCTTTGATTCTCCCCTGGAATCCTTATTAAGATTTGACCCACAGGTCTGCCTGCTCGTTACAGCCCTTAGGCCTGAGTTCTTTTCTGTTCTCAATAGAAAATAACAATTGGGTTTCGGGGTTTTCCAATCCCCGATGTCACCAACACTTGCTTCCTCGAATACCCGATCTCCGATATCCCGATGCGCTTTCTTTTTGCTTCAGCGCCTCCTGGCTATGCTCCCAGTCCACACGACCTTGCCTTATGTGACCAAAATCCTATCTCTTATCGGGATTCGGGGTTTCGAGTGTCAATATGTATTGAACCTCTTGTCCACGGGATCCCTGATTTCCCAACTCTCGAATTCTCGACAATTGATTTTTCCTTTCGGGGAATTTCCCGAAGGCTTCGATCTCGGCCATGCGTCCTCAAGAGATGGACGGTCCTCGCTACTCCTTGCTAATTTGCGATTCGCGATTTCAAATGCTCTGGTTGCCTTGTCTTCAAGATTGTCGAAACGACAAATCTCGATATGTCGGTTTGGCTTCCCTATCGGGATTTCCCCCTGATAGACTCGATTGTCGCCACGCGTCCTCTAGAGATGAATGGCTCTGATTTGCTCTCGGGGTCTTTGCGACCTCAAATTCTCGATGCTTCGTTTTGATGAGATGACGTCAGCTAGGTCCCACACAGAACTCTCATTTTCTTCAGAAAGTCTGACTTCACGATCTCAAAATGCAAGTTTTCCTCGCCTCTAGAACTCACGAAATGCCGATCCTCGATGACCACCCCTGTCGTCGGAACTTTCCTCCTCTCGTCCACGAAGCTTAATCTTCGTGCAACTCTCGGACAATCCAACCACTGACGGGTATCTATGTGCAGATCCAGCGGTCCACAATCTCCTGAGCTTGAACTCCGTATGCAACTGTAACCCCCTTGCTTCTCTGGTAGATCCGACGGCTGGTGGGATTTCGCTAATCCTCCCCACAGATTTCTGACCGTTGATTTCTTCCCTTTGATGATTTCTACGAAAGAAAACCAAGAACTCCTTCCTGGACTTATCCCCCTGCACTACAAACTTCTAATGTCCCTCAATATTCTCAAAGGCCTTACTCCTCCAGAGCTTCTCCTACTTCCAGCCTCAAAGAGGGTCCTTGCACACACTCCTTGCGGCAACCTTCAGATACTTTCAAATATCTGAGAACCTTCGACTCTGCGCACACCTGCAGCAGCAGTCTTTCGATATTTTGCTTAGGTTCGCAACCCTGAAACCTCACTCGGCTTGCGCACTCCTTGCACTGCTCCTGTGCCCAAATGCACTCTAGGTGAATGAGAAAAAGAGTTAAACTAACTGAGCCCTTCGTCAATGCACTCCTTGCGGACGGCTTCAATTGCACTCCTTGCAGGAATCTCTTGCTCAGATAGAGAAACAATTGAAACTCATTCATCTTACTCTCTCAGATTTCAAGCACTCAACAAGAAATCATTCATACATAGCATAAAAGCAATTGTATGACAGAAAGAATAAACCATTCATGAGCATAACATCAATACACAGAGAACAACACAAACCATGAATTTGAATCAAAGCTTTCTATTAATCTAAATGTCTGTACATGGGTGTTCTTACATAGTTTTTTGCTTTCTCTTGCTCCTCTGCGGTGATGCTAATGTTACAATACACAATGAGGGTGTCTATATCCCGTTTCCCTCTTTCTTTCTAAAACTGTCTAATCTATTCCGATCTATGCGGCGTCGCANAGGTAAATTTCAAAATTTGTGTTGGCGCTTGCCCAACGGTTCTTCACTTCCGCGCTGGCTCGCTTGAAGTGAGCGATGCTCCTGCATCATACTCCCTCGCTTGAAAATCTTCATGGGCTCCTGTCTATGAGCTTGTGCACGGTTCGTCCATGCCTCTGTATCTCTACTTCATTCTCCCAACTGGCATATTCAACTGGATGGTCCTTCCATTTGACCAAATATTCAAAGTATTCTTTCCTTCCGGTCTTCTTGCCAATTCTTTTGTCTAGTATGCTTTCCATTTGTGGCATCTTTTCAACTAGCATCTGCTTTTGCCACTGAACCTCTGACTGTTCATCACTTGTTCCTGTTTCCTCAGCTTTGTATGGGTACAAATCTGAGACATTGAATATCGGAGAAATTCTAATCCCATCGAGTAATTCAATCTCATAAGCATTTTCCCCAATTTTCTTCAAGACCCTACATGGTCCGATCTTCTTCATCTTCAATTTATTATACGTTCCTCTCGGGAACCTTTCCTTTCTCAAATGTGCCAGAACAAGGTCACCAACCTCGAACTGAAGTTGTCTTCTATGCTGATCGGCTCTGCGCTTATACTCCTGACTTGAATTCTGCAACCGCTTCTTCACTCGGCTGTGAAGTGCCTTCATTGCCTCTGCGAAATCTTCTGCGCTAGCGCTCCTAGTTGCATTCTGTTATGAATCTCTCAATTCAGAAATTCCCCTTGGCTGTATGCCATAAACAATCTGAAATGGACTCTATCCTGTACTTCTGTTCACTGAGTCGTTATACACAAACTCTACCTGTTGCAATATATTGTCCCAACTGCTGTGGTGCTCTGTCACCAAGCTTCTCAACAAATCTCCCAGACTTTTGTTTACCACTTATGTCTGTCCATTCGTCTGAGGATGATATGCCGAACTAAATAACAAGTTAGTTCCCAGTTTCTTCCATAAGGTTCTCCAGAAATGTCCTATGAACTTTGTATCTCTGTCCGAAACTATGCTCCTTAGCAAGTCGTGAAGTCGAATGACTTCTTTGAAAAACAGGTTCGCGATGTGAGTCGCGTCACTGGTCTTCTGACATGGAATGAAGTGTGCGATATTGAAAAATCTATTCACCACTACAAAGATCGAATCAGATCCTCTTTGCGTCCTTGGCAACCCCAACACAAAATCCATGCTAATCGCATCCCACGGCTTCTCTGGTATGGGCAATGGTTGATAAAAACCTGCATTCTGCCTCTTTCCCTTCGAATGCTGGCAAATTCTGCATCTGTCTACAAATATCTTGACCTCTGATCGCATCCCTGGCCAAAAGTATGATTCACTCAGCTCTGCGAATGTTTTTTCATGACCGAAGTGTCCGACCAATCCTCCACTGTGTTTCTCCTTCAGCAGATTCTCCCTCATGGAGAAATTCGGAATACATAGTTGACTGCCTTTAAACAACAATCCTTCCTAGATCATGTATTCTATGCACGGGCTTCTGTCTCTGAGAACTGGATTTTCAGCTGCTTCATATGCTTCCTTAAAGTCTGGATCATCTCTGTACATGTCCCTGAGATCATCAAAACCCAATGTTTTGACTTTGAACTCCTGCAACAGCAAACACTTCCTACTCAAAGCATCAACGACTTTGTTAGCAGCACCAGAAATATGTTTGAATACAAAAGTGAAATTTTGCATGTATTCTACCCATTTTACAGGTCTCTGATTCAACTTTTCCTGTTGAGTCACAAAATGCAGTGCATGGTTGTCATTATATAGAATAAATTCCTTCGGAATCAAATAATGCCTCGACTTCTTCAATGCCTATATGATGGCGTAAAACTTCTTATCATATGTGGAATACTTCATCTTTGCTTCATTCAGCTTCTCGTTGAAATACGCTATCGGTCTGTCTTCCTGACTCAAGACCGCCCCGATTGCAAACCCGCTTGCATCGCATTTCACTTGAAATGTTTTTCGGAAATCCGGTAACACCAGAACAGGGTGTTCTGTGATCTTCCTCTTCAACAAATTGAAACTCTTTTCAACTTCTTCTGTCCAGTGAAAAGATTTATGTTTTTTCTTTACTGTATCCATAATCGCTGCACTGATTCCACTAAAATTCTTGATGAACTTTCGGTAGAAACTAGTCAATCCATGAAAACTTCTCACCTCAAATATGTTCCTCGGTGATGGCCAATTTTTGATTACCTCCACCTTATCTGGATCCATCCTCAACTCATTTGCCGAAATAACAAACCCCGTGTAGATGAGTTCTGTCTTCATAAATGAGGACTTCTTCATGTTTATCAACAGCTTCTCCTGCTGTAATTTCTGCATCACTATAGACAAATGCTTCATATGCTCCGCTGTTGTTTTACTGAAAACCAGTTTGTCATCCAAATACATAATGACAAATTTCCTGATAAACTCCTTCAGTTCTTCGTTCATCAACCTCATGAAGGTCTTCGTTCTTACAACCCCTCATTTGTTTTGAATGTTGTCTTCCATTCATCACCTTCTCTCATACGAATCTGGTGATATCCACTCTTCAAGTCAATCTTCGAAAAAAAATTTGCTCCACCTAAACAATCCATCAGATCATCCATTCTTGGCAATGAAAATCTGTACCTGATGGTTATCTTGTTAATGGCTCTCGAGTCAGTGCACATCCTCCAGCCTCGGTCTTTCTTTGCACTGAGTACTGTCGGAACAACACATGGACTCAATCTTTCTCTGACCAAACCTTTGTCCAACAAATCTTGGACTTGCCTTTTAACCTCTTCATTCTCCTGCGGCATCAATTTGTACGCAGATTTGTTTGGTAAACTGGCTCCTGGTATGAGATCGATGTGATGACTCACACCCCTGATTGGTGGCAATGAATGAGGTAATTCCTCCACTACAATGTCAGCGAACTCTTTCAACAGTTCCTGAACCTCCTCTGGTAAATCATCCACTCTTGTGCTAGTCAGAGAAATCATCGGCTTTCGGACCACAATGAATTGTGGATCCTCCTTTTTCTTGACCTCTGTAAAAAGTTCCTTCCCACTCATGAGAAGTACTGTGTTGCTTACTTCCAGCTTCACCTCCTTATCCTTGATTGGAAGCAACATGTGTGTTCTTCCATTCTTCTCTAGGGTGTATGTGTTCATTCTTCTATCATGAATCACATTTATGTCATATTTCCATGGCCTACCCAGTAATAGATGACAAACATCCATAGGAATGACATCACATAATATCTTATCATTATATCCTTCTATCTTAAATTCAACTAAGCACTGTTTGGTGACATTTATCTGATGTCCTTTTTGTAGCCACAAAACTTTATATGGACTTGGATGATCAATGGTCTCCAGCTCTAGATTTTCTACCATCTCGGTTGAAACGAGATTGTTCATGCTACCGCTGTCCACAATGACCTTGCATACCCAATCCTTGGTCTTGCAAGCAGTCCTGAAAAGTCTAGTCCTTTGGACTGAACTCTCCACCTCCTTTTCGGGTGTCAAAAGGACTTTTCGCATCATCAGCGATTTTCCGCCTTCAGCGTCTTCTGCCTCAACATCTCGCCTCTGTGCCTCGGCGATGTGAGTTTCTCCAGTTTCTTTCTTTTTCTATGGACACTCGAATGACTTGTGCCCATTCTTTCTACATGTGAAGCATGTTATTACTCCACCTCTTCCCCTTCTTCTACCTCTAGTACGAGGAAAAGTGTTGTTGTCAACATAATCTCTTCTCTGCTCAGTATGTTGTCCTCTCTGTTCAGCGCATCACCCTCACTGTGAGCTTCTACCCCTCTCTGTCTGTGTCTGAGGTTTCTTTCAGTCGTCTCTGGGCTTCTGGGTTCTTTCCTAGGCAATTGATTTGCCTCTGGGCTGACTTCTACCTCTGCCCCTCTGACTCTGCTTTCGGTTCAGATTCTCTTCAGCTTTCAGAGCCCTCTGATAAGCATCTTCCACCGTTCGGATGGTCACCATACTCATTTCATCCTGAATCTCATATCTCAGGCCATTCATATACCTGGCCACTTTTTCGTCATTGCTTTCGCGATGACCTTCCCTGATATTCAACTTGTAAAAATCTTCAGTATATTCCTTTACTGACATCAGCTTCTGCCTCAGGTTCTGCATTCTCCTGAACAGAGAAATTTGATAGTCCCTGGGAATGAATTTTGCCTTCATCTTTGCAATCATCCTGTCCCAGCACTTAATTTTCTGCTTGCCTTGGCAATGCCTATCCGCTTGTAGTTCATCCCACCACAAGGATGCATGTCCCTTTAATCTCGTGACGGCATGCTTGACCTTCTTGTCCTCTTCGATATCTTCATAGTCAAAATAGGTGTCCAGAGCTCTAATCCAGTCTAGAATCTCTTCTACATTCAGATTTCCATCATAAACTGGAATGTCCATCTTCGCCTTTGCACCCATTCTTGCAACAAATTTAAGTAAATGCTCATTTGTTGCATCTTCTGCTGTGACTTCTTCTTCTCCATGTCCAGCATCATCTTCATTTTCGGACTCACTGATATCCCCTACATCAGTTGTGCGCCTTTGCCTTATCTCCATGTCCACAAGTCTAGCATGTATGTTATGCAGATCTCTTTCTACTTCTGGATTCTGTACCTCTCTATCCCTTTCTCTGGTCGTTTCCCTTTCCTCCTCTGGATCGGGTGATTGTCTATCTCTTCTTCTCGGCGGCGTGGTGAATTCTCCTTTTCCCTACTACAGAAAGAAAAGAAACTTTTCCGTGCTCTGATAACACTTGATGTGTATCAGAGTACTCTTTTATCTCCTTCTGCCTCCTCCTGTCTGAAATATACAGACAAGCATCAAGCTCTGATATCACTTGATGTCGACACCCCAGGCACCTACCTTAGCAGTTCCCGCGCCTGACCTCCTGGTCTTAAGGATCGTTCTAAATTACCCTCGAGCCGGAGTGGCTCCTTTGATTCTCCCCTGGAATCCTTATTAAGATTTGACCCACAGGTCTGTCCTGCTCGTTACATTGCTTAGGCCTGAGTGCTTCTCTGTTCTCAACAAAAAATAACAATCGGGTTTCAGGGTTTTCCAATCCCCAATGTCACCAACACTTGCTTCCTCGAATCCTCGATCTCTGATATCCCGATGTGCTTCCTTTTTGCTTCAGCCCCTCCTGGCTATGCTCCCAGTCCACACGACCCTGCCTTATGTGACCACAATCCTATCTCTTATCGGGATTCGGGGTTTCGAGTGTCAATATGTATTGAGCCTTTTGTCCACGGGATCCCCGATTTCCCGACTCTCGAATTCTCGACAATTGACTTTTCCTTTCGGGGAATTTCCCGAAGGCTTCGATCTCGACCACACGTCCTCAAGAGATGGATGGTCCTTGCTGCTCCTTGCTAATTCGTGATTCATGATTTCAAATGCTCTGGTTGCCTTGTCTTCAGGGTTCGTGAAACGTCGAATCCCGATATGTCGGTTTGGCTTCCCTGTCGAGATTTCCCCCTGATAGACTCGATTGTCGCCACGCGTCCTCTAGAGATGAACAACCCTTATTTTCTATCGGGGTCTCTGTGACTTCAAATTCCCGATGCCTCGTTCTGACGAGATGACGTCAGCTAGGTCCCACACGGAACTCTCATTTTCTTCGGAAATTCGGACTTCACGATCTCGAAATGCAAGTTTTCCTTGCCTCTAGAACTTACGAAATGCCGATCCCCAATGACCACCCCTGTCGTCAGAACTTTCCTCCTCCCGTCCACGAAGCTTAACCTTTGTGCAACTTCAGGTCAATCCAACGACTGACAGGTATCTATGTGCATATCCGACAGTCCACAATCTTCTGAGCTTGAACTCCGGATGCAACTGTAACCCCCTCGCTTCTCTGGCAGATCTGACGGCTAGCGGGATTTCTCTAATCCTCCCTACAGATTCCTAATTGTTGATTTCTTCCCTTTGATGATTTCTACGAAAGAAAACCAAGAACTCCTCCCTGGACTTATCCGCCTGCACTACAAACTTTTAATGTCCCTCAATATTCTCAAAGGACTTACTCCTCTAGAGCTTCTTCTGCTTCGAGCCCCAAAGAGGTTCCTTGCACACACTCCTTGTGACAACCTTCAGATACTTTCAAATATCTGAGAACTTTCGACTCTGCGCACACCTGCAGCAGCAGTCTTTCGATATTTTGCTCAGGTTCGCAACCCTGAGACCTCACTCGTCCTGCGCACTCCTTGCACGGCTCCTGTGCCCAAATGCACTCTAGGTGAACGAGAATAAGAGTTAAACTACCTGAGCCCTTCATCAACGCACTCCTTGCGGATGACTTCAACTGCACTCCTTGCAGGAATCTCTTGCTCAGATAGAGAAACAATTGAAACTCATTCCTTTTACTCTTCCTCTCTCAGATTTCAAGCACTCAACAAGAAATCATTCATACATAGCATAAAAACAATTGTATGACAGAAAGAATAAACCATTCATGAGCATAACATCAATACACAGAGAACAACACAAACCATGAATTTGAATCAAAGCTTTCTATTAATCCAAATGTCTGTACATGGGTGTTCTTAGAGAGTTCTCTGCTTTCTCTTGCTCCTTTGCGGTCATGCTAATGTTACAATACACAATGAGGGTGTCTATATCTCGTTTCCCTCTTTCTTTCTAAAACTGTCTAATCTAATATTAAATTCTATCTACCTGCATTAACTATCTTAAATGCATCCTACCTACTAAGGACGAGAGCGAGTTGCTCAAGGTCCGATTACATCACACAAGTGCGCTTCATTAAATTGTTACATTTATGTTCGTGCAACAATCCCAAGGTAAATTTCAAAATTTGTGCTGGCGCTTGCTCAGCTGTCCTTCACTTACGCGCTGGCTCGCTTGAAGTGGGCGATGCCCCTACATCATGAAGACAAGATGCCTGGGTTTAATTGTGAGAAGAGATGGTTATAAATACCTAAGTTGTGAGGGAATTATGTGTCGGATAGAGTCTTTGGTGAATATTTTATATTAGGTTTATTTAGTCAAGCTTGGTTATATTTAGGGTTTTCCTAAAAGATTTCTTTTAAATTTTTTATTTAAAATTCTTTATTAAAATATTTTTAATATTCAAAAAATTTTAATCATTAATTTGAATGTGTTTTTAAAAAGTTTGAGGTATAAAATAAACCATTATTTAAAGTGTTATTAATGGTGTTGTTTAGAAAAGAAATTTTTATATTAATTAGAAAGAAGAGAGGTTATTATGATGTTGTTAGTGATGTTATAGGTTGTAGGTAGATTTTAAGTTTTAATAAAAAATTTAATATTAGTTTTGTTTTATTTAGATAACTCTAATCTAACTATGTTAATGGTGTTTATAAGAAAGTTTTAAATTCATGAAAATGAAGAAAGGAAAATTGTTCGTGGTTCTATATGTTATGAGTAAATAATAAGTTATTTTAATAGATGTAGTTGTATTAGGTTATGATTAGTGTTTTTAGGTTAGGGTTTGTTTATCTAGTTTGTTGGTGTTATTAATCAATTAATAAAAAATTTGTTATTTAGGTAGAGTTACTTATCTATTTTTTCTCTTTTTTTTTACGAATCAAGGGGAATCAGTTTTCACTTAATTCTAGGAGATTGTCTCTGTTTAGGTTGCTTGGGTGTTTACGGATTTGGATTACTTCTCTAATCCATCGTTTAAAGAGGTGTTCTTCTTTGGCCAGAATTTTGGTGTCTTCTAGGTGAACATGGTGCTTTATTTTAAGGGAGTGTTCTGCTAAGGTGGAGGCGCGAATGTGTTCATTCTTTATGTCAGCTCCATGTTCTTTAATCTTAATCTGGAAGGAGCGACCAATTTCACCGATGTAGCATTCTCCGCAGGAGCATCCTATTTTGTAAATTCCTTTGCCTTTGTGAGGGTCAATTTTGTCTTTAACGGATCTCATATTTTTTTTATGGTTTCATGTGGTTTGAAAGAGGTCTTGATCTCTTTTTTTCTAAGGATCTTCGCAATCTTATCAGTTACTCCTTGGATGTAAGTTAGGTAGGCCTTTCTATTAGGGTTCTAGTTTTCTAGGGGGTTAGGGTTTTTGCTAGTTTTTTTCGGGGCTTTATTTATTGTGTTCATAATGTCTTTATGTTTATAACCTATGTTTTTAAAGACAACTAAGAGGTTGTCTTTTTCTTGTTCAAGGTGTGTCTCATCAGAGATTCTTATGGCTCTTGTGGCTAAAGTTTTTAGGACACCTAGTTTCTGGTTAGGGTGGTGATGGGAGTTAGCGTGGAGATAGTTTTCTATGTGTGTTTTTTTTCTATAGACCACATGTCCTAGATTCCCATCATTTTTTTTGTTGATTAGAATGTCTAGAAAGGGGATGCTACCATTTTCTTAGATCTCCATGGTGAATTTTATTTCTTCTGAGATGTTGTTTAGGTTTCGAAATAAATGTTGTAATTCCTCTTTCCCATGGGGCCAAAGTACATTAGTGTCATTGACGAATATCTTCCACCTTGTTGGTATCAGGGGAAATGAGTCTTGGGATTTCTTTTCAAATTTTTCCATGAAAATATTGGCAACAATGGGGGACACTTATCCTACTCTTACAAGTATTCATAGACACTTATCTATTGGAGACACCAATCCCCACCGCTTAGAAACAACAAAATGTTTGTGTGAGCTACAACAACCTTCATCAAGTCTACTTGCTACTTCTACCTTCACTGGGTATACTTGCTACTTTTTCCTTCCCCATGTTGATTGATTACTTCTGCCTTCACCAGGTCTACTCACTACTTATGTCTTTACTAGGTCTGACCAAAATTTGAATTTTTGAATGGTAACTTTCCCAAAGATTTTTTTTTTTGGGCCTCTTCTGAAGAACAAACTTGTACAACCTGCCACACATCCAATTTTGCAAATCCAATTTTGAAATTTATACCTGAGGTACTTATGTTAGGGACCTAACCTCCCTAACCCCTCACATAGGTAGAATAATATAATTCCATGTAATAAATACCAATATTAATAAGGCCTAGCAATAAGGAATAATAAGTCAAATGTAATAGGACCTAATAGAAGCTTCTTCTTCTAGAAGGATCTTCCTCTAGATTGTTCTTTTGGATAGATAGCTTTAGTATAAATAGGATTAGGGAGTAAGTATAACAATGACCAAGAAAAAAAAATTGATACTTGGGAGTAAGTGACCTTCTTTGTGATGTAGTCCATCTGGGTTCATGATCTACTCTTCTGTAGTTTTCTTCATACTGATTGAAGCTTCCTTGATTCATGAAGGTAGGAGGTCTTCTTGGATATTCATCTCTTTTGTAACCATTCCTTCTTTCTGGTATCCTAGTCCACTTCTCATCAACTATCTGTGTCACTCTTTCTTCAACCTTCTTGTTGGTATTTGCATCTTCTTTGCATGAAGTTTCACCCATGCATCCACTATGTGTTAATTATTTTGGCACTTGAGAGTTTCTTAAGCTCTTCTTCAATGAGACAACTTTTTGTTCAAGTTTCTCACAATATTCTTCTTTCTTTATCTATTGGACCTTCTTTACTTCTGTTATTTTTCTTGCTTCTTCGAGTAGAGTTTGCAAGGAAATGGTTTTGTCTCTTATTTTCTTAAAGTCTTCTAATTGTTTCTTTAAGCTCACAACTGTATTTTTATAACTACCCAATTCACTTCTTAGTTTTCTACGCGCGTCTTTGAGCTTTCTATTTTCAATCTCAACATGCATCAATTTTTTAAGATTCTCATCTTCTCATTGAATCATTTCTACTTCATTATTTTCTTCTTCTTCATTGTCATCTCTTCAATCCTTGGATGAGGACATTCAAATTCAACATGTCCTACTCCTTCACAATTAAAGAAAAAGAACTGACCTCTATTTTATTTAGTGAAATATGAGATGTTGAAATTTGCTTCAACTTCTTTTTCTTCTTCTGCTTCTTCCCTTGCATAAAGGTCTTGTAGCTTGTCCCAAATCTCTTTTGTTGATGCACATGATCCCACCTTGGAATTCACTGAATCTATCAATCCATCCAGGATGGTATCTATTTCCAATTTGTTATTCCTTTCTACTTCCTTCTGAGTTGCAGTCTTTGGTTTCTTTAAAGGGTTGTATCTTGAAGCAACTGAGAACCAAACATCTTCTCCAAGAGCTTTCAAGTAAGTTTCCATTCTATTACTCCAGTATTCAAAATTTCTTCCATCAAATGGTGGAATCCCATTTGGAATGTTGTCTTCCATTTCTTCTTAGGATCTTCCTTCCAGTGGTTAAACTATACTGAAGGTAACCTGATTTGATACCAATTGTTGATACTGAGAGGGGGGTGAATCAGTATCAAGTAAAATTTAAAACCTTTTTCAAATTTATACTTAAACCATTCAATTATATCCAATGACAAATGAACAATAGTATAAGACTTACACCAATACACCACAGTAGACCATGCACAATATATGATAAATAATCAATAGTTATTGTTCAAGGGAAGTAATGACTTCCAAATGTAGCTACAACTTCCAAATGTAAAGGGAGGAATAAACCTCCAAGAGGAAGATACAATCCTCCAATATCAAGAGAGGGTTTAACTCTCCATCCTTTCCCTTTCCTTCCACCCAAGAATATATGAGAGATAATAAAACTTTACATTAAATCATCACCATCAACCAACCATCACATAGAACCTGATAATGCTTCATGATAATTCTTCAACTTATGAAATTCTTAAATTCTTGGAATGCTCTTATCCTATAGATCATATTACTCAATGTATTTTATGAAACTTCTCCAAGTTTCACTCCCCGAATCCTCCCCAAAAGGGAGTTATAGAAATAATGGTAGACCTTATTCAATTTTGGTTTATTCAGGAGACCAAGCTTGTTCAGCATGCCCCGCACTCAATATTTAACATCTGGTTCTTAAACTTCCACAAAAGAAACTACAGTCCATACTCTTTCCAATGAAATTGATCCCACGTCATTTGGATTCTCTATGAAGAAGTTATGATTTTTTTACCCGGAACACCTGTTTATTGACTAGCTTCAGGACTAGTCAAAAACCATGTCTTCCACATAGTGTATTTCCATATTATAGAGAATAAAGAGCTGAAACTTTTACCACAGGTACCTTGACATGTCTTCTCCATACTATAGCAATTTCACCATCTGAATTGTTCTATAAAAAGTTTTATAGAGAAAATGGTAAGATGACCTAAAAATAACATACCTTAGAACACATCACCAAAAGACTTCATCCTCCCTTGAAATCCGACCTTCTTTACTTCTGATTTCCTCTGAAATTTGACTTGCATTTCAAATGAATATATAATGATATTTATTTATACCATTTACGTCACTTCCTTTTAACATTAGGGTCGACCTGACACTTTCTTATTTTGTAATTCTTTTCTTTAATTATCTTCAGGGCCTACATGTACTTCCTTCTTCAATTCACTTTGTCATCTTCAAAAATTCATTTCTCCTCAACCATGAGGATCCATGTAACGTTCCACATACTACCAAAAACAACATGATTTATACTATCCATCCACGGGTGTTGTATCTTCATGTGCATTGTCCTTCATGTCCAAATACCTTCATCAATCTTGCGGTACAAAACCAATGACTAGGGTTAACATCAATGACAACAACCAATCCTCCAACAACTATTTCATAATTTTTGTGATCATCATTTGAGTTTCTTGAGTTATGAACACAAATTCTCTTACATATTCTTCTCCATCACTTTCATCTAAGGAAATGCCATCCTCCTTGGAATAGAGGCTCTTTTTCTTGTGGAAGCTTTTATTTTCTTCAAAAGGACATTTCTTAGCATAGTGCCATATTCTACCATAATTGGAACATTTAAAAGGTAACTTACCTTTGTATTTGTTGTTTATCCTCTTGAGCTTTCTTACAAAATGTACTTCTTCTTCATCTGAATCATCTCTCGATCTTTCTTCTACCTTGTGTTCCTTGTTTTCTTCATTTCTTTAAAAGTTTATTCTCTTCTTCATTATCTATTTTCTATACCTTTTATAATTTCACATGCCATGAGGGAGCCATGTAATTCACACATTTTCATTTCGTTCAAATCCATAATTTATTCAATGGATGAGACCTTGGCGTCATATCTCAAAGGAAGTACAACCAAGGACTCATCGATTTCTTCTCTTAATCCTCTGATGGAATTGACAACTTCATCTACTTTGAGTAAGTAGGTTGCAATATATTCCTTTTCATCCATTTTATTATTTCCAAACTCCACT
>JASDQU010436507.1:33432-56232 GCA_032191745.1 Picea mariana | reverse complement strand
TGAAATAGAATGTGGGTATGAAAGTGAATTTTACTAAGGTGAAAGGTTAATATGTGTTGTGATACAAAAATCACCCTGGAAAATGGTGGAAAGTGGTGAAAATGTTTGTATGAAGTGGACTTTACATAGGAAAATGTGATAAAATGCTTGAGAATAACAATTTGGCTAGGTGAAAAGATGGAAATCATATGGAACATTAGGTAAGTATGTCACCACATTAGAGGATGCTCATGTTTTAACCATGAAAGACAAAGTGAAAGTGACTATAATGTGACTATGTGATCACCATGATGAAGAAAAATATGCACCATTGAAGCAACCTCCACCAATATCCCAACATTTGGAAGGATAGAATCATCATGCCAAACTTCATAAGAGCATTTTCCACTCATGTCAATATGAGGGGTACCACATATTAAAGTGACATCTTAACAAAAACATATGCATTATATTTTAAAGTAAAAATAACATGCCCCAACGATAGAAGAGCCTTAATTTTTTTACAAATAAAAGCTATATATTTGAGAATCTAATTAGAGTTACTAAGTTTCATCCTTATACACCATATTTACCATATTCTAATAAATTGTGTATGTATCTTGAATAATTACTTCTAATGAGAAACTATTTGTTTTTAGTTATTTTCATTGTTATTTCCCCATTTTTACTATAAAAGATTATGAAAAAAAGCATTAATATATAATTACTTCATTTTCATATGAAAATATTTTTTTAAATATAAATTAAAATATCTCTTCTTTAACTTCATAATCTCATCCTTTTTTCTCTCACAATTAATAACTTTTTTACATATTAATATATTTTTCAATTTCCTCTTTGCATCTCCCACACTTCATATGTTTGTAACTTTTTTACATATTAATATATTTTTCAATTTCCTCTTTGCCTCTCCCACACTTCATATGTTTGTGTTCAAAATATGTTGCATGTGGTTGATTGTTTTGTTATTTAGTCCCTTTAAGACAAATAGTCCATGGACACTTCGTATGTTGGAATCGACTTAACAAATAAGTACAACGAATAAGTCGGAGTTTTTAAAAACCACTCATTTTTTTGCTTTTTTGACTTCACCCTATATTTACGAGATATGTTTTATTTTATATTACCGTGATCCAAACGTTTTAGGCTTTAGATTTATATAGGCAATGACTCTAAACATTATATTCATTCATCACTTTCAAATGGAAGCATCAACGTGGCAAATCAGGATTGCCAATTTACAAAAAAAAATTCTTGTGAAGATTACAAAGTCGGTTCACTTCGAGTTAAGTTTGCGGTAATTTGACGAAAGATTGTTGGAATCAACGTGGCAAAGAAGTATTGTGAATAAGTTGAATTTTTTTAAACTTGGGAGTGGACTAATTTTTTAGCGATTTTTTTTTGAGTTATTTTTTTTATGGTTTATTTTTAAATTTCTGGTTAATTCAGAATTTTAATAGATTTTTTGAATATTTAGATTAATTTAAAGTGAGATAAAACTTTTAAAATAAAATTCCGAAATGCATAGAACTTTAAATGAAATAGCGCGAGAGGCAGAAAAGTCTCAAGGCCGAGACACACTCATCTATGCCCGACAGGCTGTAAGGCCGAGACACACTAATAATAAAGCATACATCTACAAATTTCTTTGTGAAAAAGTAATTGTGATGATTAGTTCATTTGCTTTGCTTTTGCTGGTGCCTGTGCAGTTGGAGGCTTATATTGATTCGTATATGAAAGAGGCGAAGTGGATTTCCAGTGGTTTTCTGCCAACGTTTGAGGAGTACTTGGATAACGGGTAAGTTAGTTTTGGTTATCGCATAGGGACATTGCAACCCATCCTGACGTTGGACATTCCCTTTCCTCATCACATCCTACAGGAAATAGACTTTCCTTCAAGGCTCAATGACTTGGCCGGTTCCATCCTTCGACTAAAAGGCGACATTCACAGCTACCAGGTATTGCCTATAACCTTCTCTATCAAATCAGATGGAAGAATCTTTTCTTTGCATTGCATGTTTGGTTCTGATTTAGAATTTGATAAATGATATGGCATTGGCATGTGGAATGGAGAAGAATCTTCGGGTATATCCTGTTATATGAAAGATAATCCTGAGTCAACAGAGGAAGATGCTGTTACTTATATCAACGCCATGGTCAACAGATTACTCAAAGAACTAAATTGGGAGCTTCTGAAACCCCACATCAATGTTCCGATCACTTCCAAGAAACATGCTTTTGACATTCTGAGAGCTTTCTATCACCTCTACAAACACCGAGATGGCTTCAGCGTTGCCAGAAATGAAACAAGGAATTTGGTCAAGACAACCGTCATTGAGCCTGTACCTTTATAACTACAAATTTAATCCACCTGTCGGACTATGTCAGGCAGTGGTCAGAAAATTTAATCCAAAGATGGAGCTTAGGTGGGTTAGTCAGAAAATAAATGGTAGAGCTCATAAAATAAAGATGTTTTCCATATAAATCCTTTAATAAAAACAAAAGTTAAAAAATATTTTCATGTGTTTATTTGGTTTTATAGAAAACAATAAATCGTGTGACATTTTAAATACAATTTATTATATATATATTTTATAAATATTTTTATTTGTGTTGTTATTATATATATATTTTTATAAATATTTTTATTTGTGTTGTTTAAGGTTTTTTCTACCATTCAAATGTTACAAATGTTGCAAGGAAGATAACACTTTTTATTTATTTAAAAATAAATAAATAATAATATTAATAATAGGAATATATAAAATGTAAATAAAAATATCTTTATATATAACAACTAGAGATATTTATATAAATAGAAGATATGATGTTGGTCATAGTTCTTATTCATCATAGTTCTAAGGAGTTTCATAAATATTAATGAAGGATATACAACCAATAATTGATAGGAACTATTACTAAGTAAGGACTTTAATGAAGGAACTATGAAAAACTATGATATTTTTGTAATGAAATTGGTATGAGCCCTTGTCGTAATGATTGTCATCTCAGTTAGAGTTTCTATCAGTTATAGTTCCAAAGAACTTACTTGTCGAGGAAGTACGACCAAAAACTTTTCGGTCAACAAAGTTTGTGTCGATCAGAGTTCATAGTCCCTACTCAAATGATCCAGGCGGAAATCAATGGCCACCCATCTATTCCACTGACTGAAAACATGAGTTTCCACCTTGGCAGTTTTTCTATAGCTTTTGGGCTCCTAAACTTTCGGGGTTGTTCTGAGGCCCTAAACAACGTTTTTTTGGCTTGCCATAGTCACACTGTAGACTTAAAACACTATGTGACTAAAAAATGTGTATTCCTCGGATAGACCTTTCAAATGAGATATTGTGCGCCCCAAACGAAGATCATATGCAAAGTTACACATCTGGGAAGTTGACGTACCAACTACCCCCATTGAGGCCCACAAACCTTTTGGCGTTTCATCTTCTGAGGTTAGGTTTTTGGATTTTCTTTATGTTAAAAAGACCTCTAGAGCCTCATTGTAATCATCATCATCTTCTTGCAAATGAGCATAGCCATCACATCTCTTCTCAGAGATAAGATGCCACCATTCTAGCGATTCATTTACTCTATAATTTACATTTTTGTACATTCTCTCATTAATAAAAACTGTGCATTATTGTACCTTTATGTTTATTGCAATATCTTTGTATATTTCATTGTTATACCTATGCCTTCTTTTTGTTCTCAAAATAATACGGATCAGTGTTGTCAGAGCAGGCTACTCCTTGTCATTTCTTATTGCATGTCCCTGACAAGGATAGGGTATGGTGAGTTGGGTATCAAGCTAGTTTCTCTTGAGGACAAGCGCTCTCGCCATCCTAGGAAGTCTCCCATGGTGGAAGAAAAGAGAGACGCAAGAGTAGAATATCTTGTCAATTTGTTTCTCACGGAATCCCTCATGCAATAGAGGAATGAGATGTTGGAGATTTTTTCCCAAATCCTTCAATGATTGTTGAAAATAACAGGTGTGTGTTCCCCAATAAGTCTCTTTAGAGATGCTACCCCATTCAAGGTACACGTTAATTTTGATGTTCCTATATTTGAAGGTCAGATCGATGTACATGATTTGGAAAAATGGTTAAATTTGCTAGAAGGTTATTTCTCTATTCACATTTTTTCCCAACAGAGAAAAGATCATCTTTGTTCTCCTTAAGGCTCTCCCCCTTGTCAAACATTGGTGGGAAACTTACTGGGAGAAAAATTCCACATAGGAGTCTGGAATATTTGGGGGTGATCCCACTTGAATTTTTTTTATGGATGTGGTCAAGGAACAATATTATCCTATGGAAAAATATGATGACCAGTACATGATATGGACCGTGCTACATCTAAAATGAGACCAAACAGTACTGCAGTTCACAAATACCTTTCATACCTTGCGCACCAAGATGGGTATCAAATAATTTGAGTGACATCTGGTTATGAAATATCGCGGGGATATACATAGGTACATACAAACCGAAATGGAGTTTATGGACATCTCATTACTGGGATCCACCTATAGATATGCTCTCAAAATCGAGCAAAAATTTAAGCAGTAGAACGAGAAGGAATTTAGTTCTACAAATACACAACCAAAGTATGGTAAATGCATCCCTAACTCACAGAACAAGCAACCTCAAGACTACCGGTCCAAGACACAGGAAGTGGTGTGACTTCCAAAAAATCCCTTGGCACAACACCGATGAATGTCGCTCGAAACAGTTATTGGTGGCTGAGCTCAAAGAAAAAAAGCCGAGCCCTGACTCAGACAATAATAAAATGAGACAGACAATTGATGCAGAACCCACTACTACTATCGTGGTCGCAACAATCCAACCAAAAGAACCAAAGCATCTTGAGGAGGGGTAACACCTTTTCCATTCACAGATGTGGGTGAATGGGACCCCGTTGCATTTTATTATTGATAGCGAAAACAAGAAAAACCTCATCTCAGCAGGGGTCATCAAGAAATTGGATTTACTGACAACACCACACCAACAACCATATAACATCGAATGGATCCACTAGGGACGAGATCTTCATGTCAGCCATCAGTGTCGCCTATCATATGGCATCAAGCACTTCAAGGATGATGTACTATGTTATGTTTCCCCACTGGAAGTATGTGATGTTCTATTAGGCCATCCATATACGTGGAGGCATCATGATGTTTATGAGTCTCAACCCCGTAGTGTCATTGTTAATTTAGGGGGTCATTTGATCCATATTTTGGACAAGAATGAAATGAAACCACAGATTTATAACATTAACACAAAGACACAGTGAAAAATAACAAATATATAGTAAAAATTTACTTCTATTCAATAAGAAATATGTTGAAACAGTAAAATGCAGACTGAAACTAGCTTTCTAGAATGGTGGTAGCTTATCTCTAAGAAGATATATGATGGCTACACTCATTCGCAACAATATTTACATCACACTCCATTGCATGCTTAAAGGGGCTCCTTCACCTTAATTATATATGTGAGAGTGAGAGGAGAACAATTCCCATGATGCATGTCGGATAAATTAATATAAGTTTATAAAATTGCATAGGCATGTAAAATACTAGGACTTCATGGGCGGTCACCCATCCTAGTACTATTCTATCTCAACCATGCTTAACTACAGAGTTCTAATGGGATTTGATACATTAACACTATGTTGTAGGACGTATATAAGATCATTACATGATGTCTGTAATTAACAAATGAATATGGTATTACATAATTCAAGGATAATTTTAAGGATGAAAAATTATCTCAAAATGTAGAAACCTTGGCAAATCATGCTAGTCTTTAATATGGAAACTATAAAATGTTAGTGATATTTTTGTAAAAATATTCAAATTTATAAGGATTTTATATAGCTTCTATAAAATTTGGGCTATTTTTAAGGTAAGATAATTTTATTCTATAGAATTTGGGCTAATAAATTTTAGAAAAGCGAGTCTTTTTTTGGAAAAAGCATGAAAAATTAGCCCATGAGCGAAATTTATCCCCTAAAATTTACATTCCATTCCCCATCAAAAGGGTGAATATCATGGTTTATCAAAACCATAGACTCAAAATGTTGATTTAGTGGAAAAGGTGGTTGGCCACCGAGATCCACCTAGATCATCAGCCCTACAGAATACTAGAGGTAGTTCTGACTATTGTACCAACAAAACAATGTCGCAAAGTAATCTCTCATACCGCAAAGTTTATCCTCTTCACAACCTGGTCAGAAGAGAAGGACAGTGTTTTCCTATGTAAACCTATGAAGTAAAGAAATTCATATAGATTCTTAAGAAAAACATAAATTAATCAATGGCTCATACACATAGTACACAGAGATTTACACTAGAAACCCTTAACCAGGAGAAAACTTGTCTTCCTTGGTGTCGCACCTTTCAAATCTTCATTGTATTAATTTCACCATTCACCATACAATATATACAATGTTTTAGGTATTTTTTAGCTACCAAAACCCTAATCCCTTAATACATGATTAGTTTAGAAAACCGCTAAAACTAGCAAAAACCGCCCCCCCCAAAAAAAGGGGGTGCTTCCCCAAACCCTGTCGGCTCCGGGCTACTGTCCGGAGCTGAACGTTGTGTGTAACCAGGGGGGGCATACATGGCCTCCCCTGGGACACTCCTAGGAAGCACCCGATGCAGACGACACAAGGATCAAAAGAAGTTTGGATCGTCAGACGCAGTTGTTGAATCTGATGCACCCACACACACACAGATGAAAAGAATATAAAACATACCCAACATTGTCCCACTTGTTGTTTTCTTTGCATCCAGGGGTCCACAGAATTATATAGTCAACAATCCAAGGCGACAATGCCCATTTTTACTCTACACCAAGAGAACTTTTTTGTGCTCACAGACTTTGTCAATGAATCTGCAACATTGTTCAAAGTGTCGACCTTTTCCAGCAACACCTTCTTTTCTTCAACCATGTCTCTCACAAAGTGATACTGAACATCAATATGCTTTGTCTTGGAATGATAAGTTGGGTTCTTTTCTAGGAATATTTCACTCTAACTATCGCAATCTAATCTCACTGCTTGTTGTACCAACCCGATACTTGAACACAATCTTTGTAACCATACTGCTTCCTTTCTTGCATGAGTGGCTACCATGTATTCAACTTCTATAGTTGAGAGTGCCACTACAGCCTGTCTTTTTCTCATCTAACCGATTTCTCCTCCAAATAGGTTAAACACATACCCACTTGTAAATATTCTGCGATCCAGATCTCTAGCCCAGTCTGCATTAACAAAATCATGTATGTCCACCACTCTGTCCAATCCTGGTCTTCCTTTGTAGCACAATCCATAATTGGAAGTGCCACACAAATACCTGAATACCCTCTTTACTGTTGTCCAATGCTCCTTCCCTGGTTTTGATATATACCTTCTCAAAATTCCCACTACATGTGCAATGTCCGGTCTAGTACAGACCATTTCATACATCAAACTGCCAATTGCACTAGCATATGGAACATGGGACATGTCCTCTTTTCTTCTTGTGTCTTGGGACACTGATCTGTAGACAAATTTACACTTGTAAGAATATGAACCTTGACCGGTTTACTTCCATGCATATTAAACCTCTGCAATATCGTCTCAACATATTTTCTCTTATTCAACCATAGTTTCATGTTTGCACGATCTCTTTTAATATCCATTCCCAGAATGAAGTTAGCAGCAATGAGATCCTTCATGTCAAATTTGGAGGATAGCTTTGATTTCACCTCCTTGATAACATCCATGTTATTTACTACCAACAACATGTCATCAACATACAAAACTACATAAGTGAAGTGATTACCAACCTGCTTGGAATATACATAGTGATCAACCCTGCTTCTCACAAATCCCAATCCAAGGATGTATGTTTCAAACTTTTGGTACCATATCCTAGGTGATTGCTTCAGACCATATAGTGACTTGTTTAGCTTATAGACCATCTCTTTATTTCCCTTCACTACAAAGCCTTATGGGTGCTTCATGTAGATTTCTTCTTCGAGATCCCCATGTAGGAATGTTGTCTTCACATCCATCTGTTTCACTTCAAGATCAAAAGAAACAACAATAGCTAAAATAAATTTAATAGAAGTTAACTTAGCAACAAGAGAAAAAATCTCACCAAAGTCAATTCCCTCTACCCGGGAATAACCTTTTGCTACTAACCGTGCTTTGTGTTTCTCCACTTTTCCTTCTACATTAAATTTCTTCTTAAACAACCATTTGCTACCAACATATTTTCTTCCAGCTAGCAACTCAACTATATCCCATGCCTCATTCTTATCCAAGACATCCATTTCTTCAACCATGGCCTTCTTCCAGAGTTTACTATCCTCTAAATTCACTGCTTCCATGAAATTTCTAGGATCATCATCAGTAATAGATAAAGAAAAATTAGGACGAAAATCAGGTGGATCATACCTTTCTGGTTGCCTTCTTTCTCTCACCGATCTCCTCAATACTGGGCATGAGGTTCTTCTTCTTCTGTTGCTTCATCTTCTTCAGATAATTCAGATTTTGCATCATCCAACTCAAGCTCTATTTTCTCAGGTTCTTCTTTCCTTGGTAGAAATTCATTTTTGGAAACATCTTTTACCTCTCTAAAAACAACATCCTGACTGTAAAAAGTCTTCTTAGTTTCTGGGTTCCAAAGCTTATATCCTTTCACACCATCTTTATAACCAATAAAGATACACTTTTCAGCTTTATTATCCAACTTACTCCTATTTTCCTTTGGAACGTGTACATAAGCATCACAACCAAATACTCTAAGATGTTCAAGAGAGGGTTTCTTACCAGTCCATACCTCATGAGGAGTTTTATCATCCAACGCTGATGAGGGTGATCGATTGACCAGTTAACATGTTGTACCCACTGCCTCTGTCCATAATTCCTGTCCTAACTCAACACCAATAAGTATGCTCCTTTTTTTTTCCATCAGTGTCTTGTTCATCCTTTCTACAACTCCATTATGTTGAGGTGTGTATGGAGTAGTCTTCTGACTTGCTATACCACACTTCTTACATAATTATTCGAATTCATTTCCTCATAATTCTCCACCATTATCTGTCCTCAATACCATTATTTTCTTTTCTCTCTGATTTTATACCAAAGCCTTAAACTCTTTAAATTTATCAGATACCTCATATTTCTTTCTAAGAAAAAAATCCATGTGTTCCTTGAGAAATCATCTATGAATGAAACATAATACACAAATTCACCTAGTGATGGAACAAGCACAAGTCCAAACACATCACTATGTATCAACTCTAATATCCCCTTTGCTCTTGTAGCACCAGATGAGAATATTACTCGATTTCGTTTTCCATATATGCAATGTTCACAGAAATCAAAATCCAGAGTGAAATTAGACATACCTTCAACCATACCTTTACCGTGTAGTGTTCGAAGGCCCTTTTCTCCAATATTCCCCAGTCTTTGATGCCATAGCATGGTCTTCTTTCCAGGGACAGTATTGGACTTGTATTACTTATTTGTGTGCCCAGGGACAACATAATTTTTACAACCATTAGTATAAGTGCTTCCCAACAACTTGTACATAGTTTCAGACCAAACTCCCCTCATCAACACCATTTCTCCTCGTACTATCTTGAAAGTTCCCTTTCCCAATACAGTATCCACTCCTGCATCATCCAACTTGCTTACAAATATTAGGCTCCTAGCTAGTTTTGGAATGTGCAAAACCCCAAGGAGAGTTCTAATCCTTCCATCTTTTAGCAGCAACTTAACCCTTCCACGTCCCATGATTTTGGTTGTCGAGTCATCTCCTAGGAATACATCTCCACCATCATATTTTTCATATTCACAGAACCAATACCTGTGAGGAGTCATATGGTATGATGCACGTGATTCAATCAACCATACATCACGGTCTGCATGTGTACCTATAGATTCCAGGTAAAAATCACCTCCTTCTTCAATGGAGTTTTTTTCCTCTGTGGAAGAGGTACTATCAGATCCCTTTGGTTTATCAACCTTCTTAGACTTGAAATATTTATTATAATGCCCTGTTTTACCACACTTCCAGCATTTCCTCAAATATTTTCTTGGAGACTTAGATCTACCTGTAGCTTTAGATCTCCCCCCTAAAGACTTACCGGGATTCGTGTCTTGGGTACGAGCTCTTACAGATAAAGCATTTGTGCTATGAACATCCATGCTTTTCCGCCTCATATCTTCAAATAGAAAGGATGCAACTACATCCTCATACTTCAATGTAGATTGAGTGGTACTACCAATTTTTACAACCAGATTATCCCAAGATTCTAGAAAAGAACATAACAAAGTAATGCACTTATCTTCTTCTGCAATCATAATATTAATAGAGACAAGTTGAGTTACTAGAGTATTAAAGGAATTTAGATGTTCTGTCACATAATATCCACCTTCCATCCTAATATGATACAATTTTTTTTGAATAAAAAACTTGTTTACCAGGGACTTTGATTGATACAAATTCCCTAACTTATCCCATAGTTCCCTAGCTGTAGATTCTCCCGAGACATTCAACAACACCGAATTTTCTAGGCAAAGTCGAATAGTACTCCTTGCTCTTCTGTCCAACTTCTCCCAATATTCCTTCGACATACCAGTAGGTGGTGTACTAGTAGTTTGTGTTCTAGTAGGTTGTGTACCTGTTGACTGTGTGCAAGTAGGTTGTGTACCAGGATCCACAACAATCCATTGTTCTTTGTCTACAAGAAGGTCCTTCATCTTGAGCTTCCACAGCTCAAAGTTTTTACCGTTGAACTTCTCTATCTCAATTCTATAAGAGCTCACCATTCCTCTTTCTACACTCGAATCACCACTCCAAAAGCTCCCACTAAACCCAGGTTTATCATAGACCCAAGATAAACTTGATATATCAAGACCGAGCTGAACCCTCAACAACAAAGGCATCCCTATGAAGCCAAAAACGAGATTTGATACCACATGTCATATTTAAACCTGTGAAGTAAAGAAATGCATATAGATTCTTAAGAAAAACATAAATTAATCAATGGCTCATACACATAGTACACAAAGATTTACGTTGGAAACCCTTAACCAGGAGAAAACCAGTCCTCCTTGGTGCCGCACCTTTCAACTCTTCATTTTATTAATTTCACCATTCACCATACAATATATACAATGTTTTAGGTATTTCGTAGCTACCAAAACCCTAATCCCTTAATCAAGGATTAATTTAGAAAACCGTTAACAATAACAAAATCCTCTAAAATAGAAAAAACTGCCCAATATATATATATATATATATATATATATATATATATTGGGGTGTTGCCCCGGAGCCGAACGTTGCACGTAACTAGGGGGGCATACCTGCACCCCCTTGGACCCCCCTAAGAAGCGCCCAAGGAACATGACACAAGGAGCGAAGGAAGTTGGGATCGTCTGACGTAGTTTTCAAATCTGACGCACCCACAAACACACACACACACACACACATGCAAAGAATATAACACATACCCAACAACTACAACTACTACAACCTCGACCCAAGACCCTTCTATCCAGCAGAAGCAGATCAACAAGATTGTATAAGAGCACCAAGATATTCCTACTGCACCAACGAGGGTGGATCCAAATTTCCCAGTTAAAACAAGTTATGATAAATCCCTTCATGTTCTTCATATTACATATTCACCAATGACAGAGTCCTCCCACACTCTGATAAATCATGTAATCATATTGGTTAAACAGATCCAAACCCTCCAACAAAATTTTCATAACAACCTTCAACAAGCTAAGCAGGACAACTTCTTCAACAAGGAAAACATCTCACCAAGGTTCAGATTCAACAAAAGATTCCCCAATAAATTCATGCATTGGAGACCATTGCTTCCTAATGGAGAAGGATTTATCCAAGTGGAAATCGATGGCCACCAACCTATTCCACTGGCTCAAAATAGGGGTTTCCACCTTAGCAGTTTTTCTACATATTTTTGGGTCCTAAACTTCGAGGGTCGTTTTAAGGCCCTAAAAAACATTTTTTGGGCCCAACATAGTCACACTATAGGAAGTAGTCAAATTATGACAACATAATATGTATTCCTAATATATACATTTCAAACAAGCTATTGTACACCCCAAACAGAGATCGTATTCAAAAGTTATGCCCTTGGGAAGTTGACGTACCAACTACCCCCATTGAGGCCTGCAAACCTTTTAGCGTTTCATCTTCCATGGTTAGGTTTCGGGATTTTTTTTATGTTAAAAAGGCCTCTAGAGCCTCATTGTAATCATCATCATCTTCTTGTGAATGAGCGTAGCCATCACATCTATTCTTAGAGATAAGCTGCCACCATTCTAGCGAGTCATTCACTCTGTAATTTACAATTTCTTTACATTCTCTCATTAATAAAAATTGTGCATTACTGTATCTTTGTGTTTATTGAAATATCTTTGTATATTTCATTGTTGTACCTCTTCTTTCATTTCTCTCTCAAAATAATCCAGATCATCAAATTTTTGGTTGGTGAGGAACTCTAACCAATGTTTTTCGGTCAAATGTTGGCTAGAGTTTATGTTGGAAAAAGGGACTATGATAGAGAAGAAATATGATGAAGTTCATGTCCATGTGCCTTCGTTTGAAGTTCTTGTTAGTGAGAGCTTGTTTTAGTTATAGTTCTAAGGAAATTTCCTAAATAGTTACTTTGAATAGGGAAACTATGAGTGAGGAAGTTGTGATCATCCCCTGACTTTGATCCCTGCTGAAGACATGGAAGTTTGTGGGCTCAGATGCCAAAGGGCACAAGAGAGGCCTAGCCATAGAATGGAATCCCAAAATAGTCAAAGTTACAAGCTCTTGGAGTTTTGAATTTGTATTTGGTATAAACGTCCTCTTTGCAGAGATAGGCTTAGAGGTAACAATATTAAACTTATATGGTCCTTATGAGGAAAGGTCCCTTGTTTTGGTAGCTCTTGGCCAGAAATCCTTCTTGGAAAGAGAAAATATTATCCTAGGAGGGGATATAAATTTTTCTCTCAAGGAGGTTGAATCCTTCTTGAGTTATGAGAAAAGAGAAGTGTCGAAGAGAAGACACTCACAGAGTCACTGAATACTCTTTAAGCTTTGCAAGGTGTGCATTGAGCAAGATAACGCCAGGTGGATGTAAGGAGTTTTCTTTCCAAGAAAACTTCTCGGATCTGAGTTATTTGAAATCTCAGGAGCACTAGGAGTGTGCGAGAGTGTACTTGTTCTAAGTCCATAAGCTCAAAAGAGAAAGCGCAAGAAGAACACGCACAGAGAAAACCTTTCAAGGTTTCTGAGTTGACCAAGCTCAGGAGGGGAAGCCACATAGAAGAGCAGAAATAGATGGAGGAGACACTTCGTGGAGAAGTGTCGAAGACCCGAGAGCCATCAGATCTTGCAAAGAAGCGAGAAGGTTAAGGCGAGTGCCTTTTCGATCACCCATAAGCTCAGGAGAGATAGTGGTCATTGGATCCAATTCAACGAGGGTCATCGGATCTCGTGCGAATTCACATTTCGGGAATTTAGGGATTGGAGTGGCAAAGGATCGTGGAGTCGCTGCATCGCAAACTCCCAGTTCGTGAAATCCTGAAATCCTGAAATCCCGCATTTAAATTTTGGTATTTCGGAGTCCGGGATTTGGAGCAGCAAGGGATTTTGGAATTGCTTGGATCACGAACTTCCAGTTCGCAAAATCCCGAAAGGAATCCAGACCGTTGGATCTGGAGTGCAGTGGCTCAAGAGCCGCTAGATCAAAGAAGAGGAAGATGGATCTGGGTCATTAGATCCAACACCAAGGGCCGATAGCCATCGGATCTGGAAGGAGGTGCACGAGGTTTAAACCGCGTCACAGCAGAAGGAGGAGAAGATTCGTAAAGTCTAGAAAATATCCAGGACCGTCCATCATTGGAAGGCCATGTGGCAGAGATCCATGTATTTTTTGGATTTAAGCATCGAAAGACAGAAGGGGAGGAGTCTTTCGACTTTGCAACCCGCGAAGTCCTGAAAAGCATCGGGACCATCCATTCTGGAGGACAGGTGGTAGAGATCCAGGAGTTCGGATACTGGGATATCGAGGAGAAGGAGTCGTGAGACAAGAAGTCTTGACTCGCGAAATTGCAAAAGCATTAGGACCGTTCATCAACGAGGAAACGTGGCAAGCGATCAAGGTTCGGGGAAAATCTTGAAAAGTTCTCTCAAGGAGGAGATTTTGGCATTTCGGGGTCTGGGAGTTTGAAGGACCAAGGAACGTTGCAGCTGGAGTCTCGAAGTCATGAAACCCTAAAAGAATTCAGAGGAATAGATCCAGGTCACAGGACCAGTCATATGAAAGGCGAAATAAGGGAGGCGCCGAGGAGCCATTAGACCCTTTTGGCTTTCAGCATTTCGAAAGATAAAGAACTGGCGGAAAGCTTGCATTGTGATTCCCCGAATCGCGAAAAGCCAGTAAGCGCTTTGACATTAAGCGCGTGGTCATAGGACGTGGTCACGTGGACGAAGGCTAAGGGAGGTTAATCCTTTTCAGCGTTTCAGCGACCGGGAGTTGGAGGGACAAGGAGTCCGGGAGAATTCGTATGCAGGAGTCCCGAAACCCCGAAACGTGAAAGGCCGAAGTGTGCGTTGTTGCAGAACAGAGAAGAGCACCTAAAGATGGGCGCGCGTGCAGGTTTTCTCAAGACCTGTGCCAAAGGACAAAAGGGGACCTATGGCTTTGTTCAAGGGGTTCCAACACGAGCCCGAAGAGCTATTTTGACTCAGAAGGAGAACAATCCAGAGACTGGGAGGTCGCAGAACCCTGCTGAGGTAGGGGCACTGCATCAGGTTTCCTCAAAAAAGTGGAATCTCATTTGGAATGTGGCCTTCCATTTATGCTCATGATATTCCTTCCAATGACTAGATTGTTTTGAAGCTAACCTGCTATGATACCATTTTTTATACTAAGAGGGGGGGTAAATCAATATCAAGTATAATTTATCACTTTTTACAGCTTTACTTTCCAATCAAGTAATATATCTAATGAAGAAAAGGAAAAGAGATACACAATGCACACTATATATAAGTGGAAATCTACTGTATGTTTTTCTTATATAATAAAATATTTCATTCAAAGAAATCTACAACACCCAATTTCTTCAGCTCCAACTAGAAGGAGGATCTAACCCTCTAATTTATAGGAGGCCCCAACCTGAAGGAAGCTATAACTCCCTAGATTATCCAGCTCCGACAGGAAGGAAGATCCAATCCCATTTTCCTTTCCTCTTCTTTCCTCCCTTGAATATAAATTATATAATCAACTTGTTGTTGTCACTATCACTAATACATCATCATCATAAAACTGGGTCCACATAGACTATCATTGTCACTGACATTGTCTTTGTCACTATCATTGATACATTATCATCATCTAACTAGGTTCAATTAGAAACTAAGTCCACTTAGAGATCCTAGGTGCACATGGGTCCACACATAAACCCCAAAAAACACATATAACCTTGTGCAAAGAATCAACCTTCCATGCTATAGAAAACCCATAGAAATTATCAAAGCATAACCATAAGACTAGAAAATATCCTTCATAAGAGCTCCTTATCCTCCCAGTTTCTTCACTACCAAACTTGTGTTAAGATATCACAGTATTGTATGCTATAAAAATATGAAAAATCCATCCTTTATATATAGTAGTTCTGACCCTATATTTAGTTCCTAGGTCGACCTGGATGAACTATCCTCAATTTGTTGGTTGGGTTGTCGAACGAAACAATTCTTATCTCCTCATTCCTAGTGAGTTAGAGGGACTTGCATATACCATTGGAAAGGTATCAGAATAATATTTCCAACTATGTAAATTGTGCTTTCAATTGAGTTATTTGTGTAGGGTAAAAATTCCCTCAAATATAGGGTATGTAAATTGACCACAAATAATTCTTTCAATAATCTTCATCTTGCAATATTGATCTTGGACATCTGTAGGCTTATTCACTTGAATTATTATTCTAGGATTTACATCAATGAAAACCAATTTCCATCACCTTGGCTATGGCACCAGGAACATAAAATTCATTCACTTCCAAGTCCATCATCTTGGCCCCTACTTTGGCATAATTAGGACTGCCAAGATCTATGGTCGGAGCTTCCCTGTGCCCCTTTTCCATGTTCAGTAGGAAAGGAACTTGGAGGATGTGTTAATTATAGCACGGTATCAGTCTCAACATTTACCTCAGCTCCATATTGTACATTTAATAGAAGTTAAGAAGAAAATTTGGAAAAACAATCGATGATGCATAAGCTTTGCGAGAATGTATTATTATTAAATATTGAGAATTTCCTTGGCCTCAGCCCACTCCTACATGATATCCTCACGCGTGTAATTAATAATAATTTCATCATGTTTATTCTTCTCCATAACCATGCACTCCATCATTTTCTCATTCAGAAGGGGCACATGGGAAACAAACTCTCACTATCTCTACTACTAGTTTCCCTTGTCCTGCTCTCCCATTTATTCCACCATATCTTCATCTTCCACGAATAGGACCGGATTAATGAAAATGACCCCCTTACTCTTGATCATCAAACTGGACTCCCTATAGATAGACTCAATACCCTACCACTCCATTAGTGCTCTAGCTTGCATCTCCTCGTCCATGGGTCGCTCCACTTTCTCCAAGATATTATTCTCATCACTGTTTTCACCATAATAACTGGCATCAATTCGATTTAGTTCACATACCTATAAATCCTCTTATTCGCCTCGAGGGCCTTATAGAATATATCTTTGATGTCAGGGAGGAATTTCTTGGTCGCACTTGCACAATTGATCATTGGAAGATGGCATGTTACAATTTTACAACAACCAATTGTACAAGTGTGGCTGGGAAATTCCTCCCCGAATTCAAAGAGTCATTCGATAAGACCCATGAGGAGAAGAATAGGAATTATTTGTATGATATATATGAATGAATTGATGTTAATTATTATGGCGACAATGATGAGGAGATTGATATCTTGGAGAAAGTCGAGCATCTTGTGGAGGAGGAGATACAGGACAGAGCACTAAGGCAGTGGTAGAGGATCAATTCTATCCAAAGGAAATCTAGGTTGACGATCAAGAGTGGGGACATAATTTCCATTAATGCAGTCCTATTCGAGGAATATTATGAGGCGGTAGAATAAATGGGAGAGAAGGACAAGGGAAACCAACAATAGAGAGATTTTTTTGCTCATGTTCCTCTTATGGATGACAAAGCGATTGCACACATGGTTGTGAAGAAGAGTAAACATGATGAACTTCTTAGTAAGTACACAGAAGAGGATCTCATGGAGGAGCAGTCTGAGGATAAGGAAATGCTTAATATTTAGCAATAAGACATGCTCACAAAGCTTATGGATCATCGGTTGTTTTTCCAATGTGCTTCTTAAATTCTATTAAATATACAATATGGATGTTAAGTCAATATTGAGTCTGACACAATGTTATAATTAATACATCTATCGGGTTCCTTTCTTGTTGAACAAGACAAAGGGGCACTGGGAAACTATGATCATAGAGCTTGGTAATCCTAGTTATGCCAAAGTAGGGACCAAGATGACGAACTTGGAAGGGAATGAAATTGATGTGATCGGTTCCACAAGAAAGGGCCCTAGTTATAGATACTTCAAGCCCACAAAATTACACTCTATCCTCAAAAATATATTCAATAATCCCCATCGAGGCGAAGAAGAGGAGGTGTAGGTATGTGATCTACAAGTAGATTGATGCTACTTCAAATTATTTATCCAAAAATGACGAGGACAGTATCTTGTAGAAATTCAAGCATCCCACGAAGGAGGAGATGCAAAGTAGAGCATTGAAGATATGGTAGAGGATCGAGTCCATGCATTAAATTATGAGAGGCACCGAAGAGTGACCTATGTTTTTTCCTTCGCAAAGAAAAACCTCCACAAAATTTAACTATAGAGGTTTGCATATGTAGATTGTGAATTAAATATTTTTTCTTCTGGATGTGACTGCTACTATTGTTGCTACTACATTGAGCATCATCGACATATATGATTCACATAAAATCATTTTTAGGCACATATATATAGATAAAATGAATTTAAAATATAAAAAACAAACATATCTAACTAATTTGCATTTATCAAAAACTGAAAATAGTTTATGTTTGCAAAAACAAAGTGAAAAAGTAGGTAGTGCTATTAACAAATCCATATGAAGTGCGTCTAGTGCTCCTTATCATACATAAGGAACCAATTATAAATCTATTAAATATAGTGCATGAGTGGATGATTGTTAGTCGAGCATCAATATACATATAGCGATACACTGTGATATATAGTGCACCGGATTAGGGTTGGTGTGAAACCACGTGGTGCAGTGAGTTATATTAAATAAAAAGACTCTATTTTATTTCATGCACCTAATTCTTTTAACCAGTGCGTTGTCTTTTCATGGCACACCCTTAATGGGCATGTTCTAAAATGTGCATCAGAATGATAATTTTTAAACTATTTTTCTACGTAAAACTTACTTAACCGCACCAAGGCTCCATTTGACCTTTGTATGCGTTGATACTGATGCGTTTGTATTATAACACACTAGTAATGAGACATCCCACAAAACGCACCAGGATGGTAAATTATTATGTATTTTTCTCATTGTGTTCTAGTACATATCACTTGTGCATTTTATTTATTTCACGCACCATGAAGAAAATTTTTGTTTCAAAAACTTAGCAAAGAGTTCGATTAATATAAAGCATCGGTGCTTACCATAAGATGCACTGCACTACAATTTTTTGAAAATTTGGCTCAGTGTCGTGAGCTATACATTACCGATGCGTTATTTTGATCCATCTACATCGACTAGTGAAATTGTTGTATATGAACTTACACGGTGTGATGTGTTAATGTAAACGCATTGGTGCTACCATGCTATTGAAGAACTAGTGTTTTGTTTAACGATGTGTTCTACTGTCGACAACATCGATGATAGGGTGTCCATTGAAATGAGACGACGAACCGGTGTGAGGTGTTACTATTAACACACTGGTACCACCATCATAGTGGAGAATCATAATTTTGTTCCTTCATGCATTGTAAATGAGAGAGCACTAGGAATGAGGTGTCCAATGAGACACCTCGCTATGGAAATTCAGGAAATATATGTCTGAGTGCATTTTTGTATAAAATACCGGTGCGTTGGATTATAATGGTTGCACCACTATGTTAAATTTTATAAATCATTATGTTAGTGGTGTCATTAGTGAAGTGAAGTGTGTTGGTGTGTAATGTTAAAAGACATTGGCACCATTTTTTCAATGCGTGTATTTTTTATAAAGTATGATGGTGCATTTTAACATTGACGTGTTGGGGGGTTAATTGTCTGGTATGCCCCGACGTGGTTAGTTAAACTTGGTGCACCGCTAGGTAAAGGTTTATATATCATTGAGCTAGCATTTTTGTTAATGAAGTGTAATGGTTTGGTATGGGTATAAGCCCATTTTCCGCTAGTGTCAAGGTGTTCCAAAGGATGCACCGCTTTGTTTTTTAGTAATTTATCACAATGCGCTAGATTGAACGTCATCAGTAAAGACATATATGTACGTGCAAAAAAAAAATGTTCACTGTGTATTTAACACAATATGCACCATAAGTGGTGTTCATTGTTTATTTAACACAGTACGCAACGCTTGGAGGAAATGTGAAATGTGAAATTTCAGGATAACTTGTAATTTTGATTGGATGAAAATGAAAAGAGAAGGGTAACAAATAATTTACATAGTCTCTTCTGTCCTGAGGAGGTATGGTTGCACCTTTGAGAGGAAATGAAAATTCGTGGTAATTTTCAAAATTTGGAAATGTATGGATCCACCAATGGAGATATCCTAGCCGGTGTACAACACCGAAAACATGGAGTATTAGGAAGAAAGGTGAGCATCGGTGCTTGTTTGAGGGTTTGGAAGTATAGGATGAATTGTAACCATGAAAATTGGTTTGATAATTTTATTTATTTACCCTAGAAAAATGCGTCTTTCGAAAGTGAGGTGCACTGAGATGTGTCGCTCAACAATGTCGGTGTGATTTATTTGATGCATGTAATTTTGTTATAAAGTACGTCGGTGTTACTAAAACATGGACACATTGGTGTTGTATTGTTCATGAAAATATTGGTGCGTATTTTTCAATGACATTGGGGTGATATATTTGGTGCATATAATTTTATTATAAGTTATGGCCGTGTTATTGGAACCTAGATGCACCAATGATACATTGCTCATGAAATTGTTGATGCGTATATACCTTAAAGGTGGACCAAGAAACTTCCGCTATGAACAATGATGGTGTGTTTGAACATTAAATCCCCATTGTTCTATGTTTTAGGTTTGTTTCTATGTGTATGTACCATAAAGGAACACTGAAAAAAAAATAAAAAACTCCAAAAATCCTCCGACCACCCTCCTTCGCAAACAACCTCCGCTATAAATAGTTAAGGGAAGAGTTTTTCAAGGAGGTTCCATAAAAACCTTGGCAAGAAGGTGTTCTCCTTATAGTGATATACAAAATGGTGGCAAGTTCCCTAACATGGAAAAGTGTCATACAGTGACCTACATACAAAATGGAACACATTGGTCACTCATTGACCATTTCCACCCTCACAACTATGATAAGCATATTGGAAATTAATCTTTCTTCTCTTACTCGAAGAATCACGTCAAGTGGTTTTGTGCCTGGGCATGGTTCGTCGCTCTAGAGGCTGGACAAATAAATTAAATTCATGTAAGTTGGTTTCCACAATGAATTAACAGACTTACAAAATGATACTTTGTAATTCAACATAAGACAACTCACCATAGATGATACTGACACTTGCGAGGGTGTTACCCTCCTCTGTGACCCTAATCTCTTAGTGATGCCACCATGCATTAATTGCAAGGATCAAATCATGAAATTTAAAAAAAAATGCATAAAATCAATTCCATTCATGATACATACAAATTGATCATCAACAAATTATCTCACTGTGAATAACTGGGGAAACAACATAGATTCATTGGAAGGTGGAGTGCTTAGGCATACAACATGCTCTAAGGAAACATCTACCGCGAAAACCTCAGTGGATGGCACAAATGGAAAAGGTGGTGGGGGTGGATGGCATATGGGTTCATCCACTATAGATGGATGCAATGGAAAAGGTGGTGGGGGTGGGTGTCCTATGGGTGCAACAATTGTTGATGGATGGGATATGAAATATAGTAGGAGTGAGTGATGATAAACCCCCACGAGTTGTACAAGGGATGGTAAAACCCTTGGGATGGAAAGATGTATCCAAAAATCTGAGATAGGGTGGCTAAGGACTGGACTAACCCTATAGCTCGGGGAAAATAATGGGTGGAGTGTAGGTAGTGGTGGTGAATGAAATCGTGGTGGTATAAGTAATCCAACAATGGATGAAGAAACCTGCATACATATTTATAATATTTTTATTAGTAACAAAAGGTAAAATTCAACCAAAAAAATATAATAGATTTGACATTTAAACAAGATTTAACTCAACAGATTATACCTGTGAAGGTGGTGACTTGTCCATCGCTAGTGGACATGGATCGTTACCGTATGGTACCAATACATGTAGAAACACAAGAACATTATAGTTGAGTATGCGAGAAAATAAACAAATCACTATGGTGAATTTATCAAATGTGACATATACCTTTGTATGTAGTACACTGAATGAAGAAACTACCTCTACTATTGCATCAATGGTGAAACTGACAAAGATGCATATACTAGCATAGAGTGTATGCTATAGGGGCATAGAAACTGCAAAACATCATACAATAAGATATGGAAATAAATACATAAAAAACTACACAAACACACACACACATACATATACATATATACAGTCATGAATAACATAGATATGGTTAAGACACTAACCTCCTCCATGAAAATTTGATGTCGACTGGCCTCCATCGACCCATTACAAGTCTTCTCACAATTTGAGCATCTATGAGGCTCACATGAATGACCACTCTGTCCATGTTCCCTCACCTGGTCGCACTATGTTGTAGGGGTTGAAGGTCCATCCCCTTTGCCAATGTCACCAATAGGAACCTCTTACCAAGATAGTGCTACAAAACTCCCATGTTGCACCAAGCTCGAAGTCAACGCTGATATAGATAACTGTGTCTATTGGATGCTTTCTACAATGGGAGGATGTTGAGCGGAGGGGTTGGGAATACACCTAGGAGGACAAGGACATAGAATAGGGTCATGCCTAGCATTATCTCCATCCTATGAGGACCCAAGAACCACCCCTTGAACTCACTAATGTCAACGTAGTTGACATGGTGACCCAAATTAAACTATGCCCATAATTTGCTCAAGAAATATGGAGGCAACTCCCTGCTATTGTAGGGAGCTTTGTCAAACACTATGAACCATCTATCCATCCAATTATCCTTAAATTATTCTTGGATGCACCAATAAATTAAAATATGTCCCTTGTTGATAGGTGGTCGTAGTACAATTCTAGGATTAATAAATAGTGACATCAAATCTTGTTTTGTAATGTTCAAGTCTTTGATTTGGTTTTTATCAATGGCAGTCCTATAATAGTCAAACATGCTAGCCCTGTATTCACAAATACTCATTAATTTCCCTTAGGAAATTTAATGGACAATACAATGGTTTCTAATGAAGTGGACAATGAGAATCGACTAGGCTCTCTTGTATTCCTTAAGTCACATACAATTGATCTCAAAGACATCAAC
>JASDQU010436507.1:22431-33382 GCA_032191745.1 Picea mariana | reverse complement strand
ATCCATAATTTATTCAATGGATGAGACCTTGGCGTCATATCTCAAAGGAAGTACAACCAAGGACTCATCGATTTCTTCTCTTAATCCTCTGATGGAATTGACAACTTCATCTACTTTGAGTAAGTAGGTTGCAATATATTCCTTTTCATCCATTTTATTATTTCCAAACTCCACTATCTATCATTGAAGATTGACCTACTTGAATTTTCGATCACCTTCATATATATTTTAAAGTTTATCCCATACCTCTTTAATTGTGTCACAACCCATCACCTTTCTAGAGAGAGTTGGTGTTAATTCACTTAGGATAACATGCCTAGCCTTCAAATCACACCTCCTTAATTTCTTCTCATTTGGATTGGTTGGAGCATCTTCTGGGAATTCATAGCCATTTAAAACTGAGAGCCAGATATCAAATCCTAGATCTATCAAGTAGGTTTGTATTATGTTGCTACAGTATGAATAATGGCTTCTTCAAAAAAGTGGAATCCCATTTGGAATGTGGCCTTCCATTTATGCTCATGATATTCCTTCTAGTGATTAGACTGTTCTGAAGCTAACCTGCTATGATACCATTTTTTTATACTGAGAGGGGGGTTGAAGGGGGGTTGAATTAATATCAAGTATAATTTATCACTTTTTACAACTTTACTTTCCAATCAAGTAATATATCTAATAAAAAGAGATACACAATGCACACTAGATATAAGTGGAAATCCATTGTATGTTTTTCTTATATAATAAAATATTTCATTCAAAGGAATCTACAACACCCAATTTCTTCAGCTCCAACTAGAAGGAGGATCTAATCCTCTAATTTACAAGAGGCCCCAACCTGAAGGAAGCTATAACTCCCTATGTTCTCCAGCTCCAGCTTGAAGGAGGCTCCAATCCCATTTTCCTTTCCTCTTCCTTCCTCCCTTGAATATAAATTATATAATCAACTTGTTGTTGTCACTACCACTAATACATCATCATCATAAAACTGGGTCCACGTAGACTATCATTGTCACTCTCATTGTCTTTGTCACTATCGTTGATACATCATCATCATTTAACTAGGTTCACTTAGAAACTAAGTCCACTTAGAGATCCTAGGTGCACATGGGTCCACACATAAACCCCAAAAAACACATATAACCTTGTGTAAAGAATCAGCCTTCCATGCTATAGAAAACCCATAGAGATTATCAAAGCATAACCATAAGACTAGAAAATACCCTTCATAAGAGCTCCTTATCCTCCCAGTTCCTTCACTACCAAAATTGTGCTAAGATATCACAATATTGTATGCTATAAAAATATGAAAAATCCATCCTTTATATATAGTAGTTTTGACCCTATATTTAGTTCCTAGGCCGACCTAGATGAACTGTCCTCAATTTGTTGGCTGGGTTGTCGAACAAAACAATTCTTATCTTCTTATTCCTAGTGAGTTAGAGGGACTTCCATATACCATTGGAAAGGTATCGGAATAATATTTCCAACTATGTAAATTGTTATTTCAATTGAGTTATTTATGTAGGGTAAAAATTCCCTCAAATATAGGGTATCTAAATTGAACACAAATAATTATTTCAACAATCTTCATCTTGCAATATTGATCTTGGACATCTGTAGGCTTATTCACTTGAATTCTTATTCTAGGATTTACATCAATGAAAACCAATTTCCATCACCTTGGCTATGGCACCAGGAACATAAACTTCATTCCCTTCCAAGTCCATCATCTTGGCCCCTACTTTGGCATAATTAGGACTGCCAAGATCTATGGTCGGAGCTTCCCAATGCCCCTTTTCCATGTTTAGTAGGAAAGGACCTTGGAGGATGTCTTAATTATAACACGGTATCAGTCTCAAGATTTACCTTAGCTCCATATTGTACATTTAATAGAAGTTAAGAAGAAAATTTCGAAAAAATATCGATGATGCATAAGCTTTGTGAGCATGTATTATTGCTAAATATTGAGAATTTCTTTGGCCTCGGCCCACTCCTACATGAGATCCTCACGCATGTAATTAATAATAATTTCATCATGTTTCTTCTTCTCCATAACCATGCACTCCATCATTTTCTCATCCAGGAGGGGCACATGGGAAACAAACTCTCACTCTCTCTACTACTGGTTTCCCTTGTCCTGCTCTCCCATTTATTCCACCACATCTTCATCTTCCATGAATAGGACCGGATTAATGAAAATGACCTCATTACTCTTGATCATCAAATTGGACTCCCTATAGACAAACTCGATACCCTACCACTCTGTTAGTGCTCTAGCTTGCATCTCCTCCTCCATGGGTCGCTCAACTTTCTCCAAGATACTATTCTCATCATTGTTTTCACCATAATAACTGACATCAATTAGATTTAGTTTACATACCTATAAATCCTCTTATTCGCCTCGAGGGGCTTATAGAATATATCTTTGATATCAGGGAGGAATTTCTTAGTCGCACTTGCACAATTGATCATTGGAAGATGGAATGTTACAATTTTATAAAAACCAATTGTAGAAGTGTGGCTGGAAAATTCCTCCCCGAATTCAAAGAGTCATTCGATACGACCCACGAGGAGAAGAATAGGAATTATTTGTATGATATATATGAACTAATTGATGCCAATTATTATGGCGACAACGATGACGAGAATGATATCTTGGAGAAAGTCGAGCATCCTGTAGAGGAGGAGATACGAGACAGAGCACTAAGGGAGTGGTAGAGGATCAATTCTATCCAAAGGAAATCTAGGTTGAAGATCAAGAGAAGGGACATCATTTCCATTAATCCATTCCTATTCGAGGAATATCACGATGCGGTATAAGAAATGGGAGAGAAGGACAAGGGAAGCCAACAATAGAGAGAATGAGAGTTTTTTGCTCATGTTCTTCTTATGGATGAGAAAGAGATTGAGCACATGGTTCTGAAGAAGAGTAAACATGATGAAATTCTTAGTAAGTACATAGGAGAGGATCTCATGGAGGAGCAGTCCGAGGACAAGGAAATGCTTAATATTTAGCGATAAGACATGCTCACAAAGCTTATGGATCATCGGTTGTTTTTTCAATGTGCTTCTTAAATTCTATTAAATATACAATATGGATGTTAGGTCAATATTGAGGCTGACACAATGTTATATTTAATACATCTATCGGGTTCCTTTCTTGTTGAACAGGACAAAGGGGCATTGGGAAACTATGGTCATAGAGCTTGGTAATCCTAGTTATGCCAAAGTAGGGACCAATATGACAAACTTGGAAGGGAACGAAATTGATGTGATCGGTTCCACATAAAAGGGCCCTAGTTATAGATACTTCAAGCCCACAAAATTAAACTCCATCCTCAAAAATCTATTCGATAATCCCCCTCAAGGTGAAGAAGAGGAGGTGTAGGTATGTGATCTACAAGTAGATTGATGCTACTTCAGATTATTTATCCAAAAATGACAAGGACGGTATCTTGTAGAAATTCAAGCATCCCACGAAGGAGGAGATGCAAAGTAGAGCACTGAAGATATGGCAGAGGATCAAGTCCATGCCCTAAATTATGAGAGGCACCGAAGAGTGACCTATGTTTTTTCCTCCACAAAGAAAAACCTCCACAAAATTTAACTATAGAGGTTTGCATATGTAGATTTTGAATTAAATATTTTTTCTTCTGGATGCTACTGCTACTATTGTTGCACTGCATTGATCATCATCGACATATATGATTCACATAAAATCATTTTTAGGCACATATATATAGATAAAATGAATTTAAAATATACAAAACAAACATATATAACTAATTTGTATTTATCAAAACCTGAAAATAGTTTATGTTTGCAAAAATAAAGTGAAAAAGTAGGTAGTTCTATTAACAAATCCATATGCAGTGTGTCTGGTGCTCCTTATCATACATAAGGAACCGATTATAAATCTATTAAATATAGTGCACGAGTGCATGATTGTTAGTCAAGCATCGATATACATATAGCGATACACTGTGATATATAGTGCACCCGATTACGGTTGGTGTGAAACCACGTAGTGTAGTGAGTTATATTAAACAAAAAGACTATTTTATTTCATGCACCTAATTATTTTAACCAGTGTGTTGTCTTTTCATGGCACACCCTTTATCGGCACGTTCTAAAATGCACATCGGAATGATAAATTTTAAACTATTTTTCTATGTAAAACTTACTTAACCGCACCGAGGCTCCATTTGACCTTTGTATGCATTGATACTGATGTGTTTGTATTATAACACACTAGTAATGAGCCATCCCACAAAACGCATCGGGATGGTAAATTATTGTGTATTTTTCTCATTGTGTTGTAGTACATATCACTGGTGCATTTTATTTATTTCAAGCACCGCGAAGGAAATTTTTGTTTCAAAAACTTGGCAAAGAGTTCGATTAATATAAAGCATTAGTGCTTACCATAAGAAGTGTTGCACTACAATTTTTTGAAAATTTGGCTCGGTGTTGTGATCTATACATTACCGGTGAGTCATTTTGATCCATCTACATCGGCTAGTGAAATTTTTGTCTATGAACTTACACGGTGTGATGTGTTAATATAAACGCATTGGTGCTACCATGCTATTGAAGAACTAGTGTTTTGTTTAATGGTGTGTTCTTTTGTCGACAACATCGATGAGAGGGTGTCCATTGAAATGAGACGGCGAACCGATGTGAGGTGTTACGATTAACACACTGGTACCACCATCATAGTGGAGCATCATCATTTTGTTCCTTGGTGCATTGTAAATGAGAGAGCACTAGGAATGAGGCGTCCAATGAGACACCCTGCCATGGAAATTCAAGAAATATATGTCCTAGTGCATTTTTGTATACAATACCGGTGCATTGGATTACAATGGTTGCACCACTATGTTAAATTTTATAAATCATTATGTTAGTGGTGTCGTTAGTGAAGTGAAGTGTGTTGGTGTGTAATGTTAAAAGGCATTGGCACCATTTTTTCAATGCGTGTATTTTATATAAAGTATGACGGTGCATTTTAACATTGACGTGTTGGGGGGTTAATTTTCTGGTATGCCTCGACGTGGTTAGTTAAACTTGGTGCACCACTAGGTTAAGGTTTATATTTCATTGAGCTAGCATTTTTGTTAATGAAGTGTAATGGTTTGGTATGGGTATAAGCCCATTTTGCGCTAGTGTCAGGGTGTTCCAAAGGATGCACCGCTTTGTTTTTTAGTAATTTATCATAATGCACTAGATTGAACGTCATCAGTAAAGACATATATGTATGCACAAAAAACAATGTTCATTGTGTATTTAACACAATCTGCACCATAAGTGGTGCTCATTGTTTATTTAACACAGTATGCACCACTTGAAGGAAATGTGAAATGTGAAATTTCAAGATAACTTGTAATTTTGATTGGATGAAAATGAAAAGAGGAGGGTAACAAATAATTTACATTGTCTCTTCTGTCCTGAGGAGGTATGGTTTCACCTTTGAGAGGAAACGGAAATTCGTGGCAATTTTCAAAATTTTGAAATGTTTGGATCCACCAATGGAGATATCCTAGTCGGTGTACAACACCGAAAACATGGAGTATTCGGAAGAAAGGTGAGCATCGGTGCTTGTTTGAGGGTTTGGAAGCACAGGATGAATTGTATCCATGAAAATTGGTTTGATAATTTTATTTATTTACCCTAAAAAAATGCGTCTTTCGAAAGTGAGGTGCACTGGGATGTGTCGTTCAACATTGTCGGTGTGATTTATTCGATGCATGTAATTTTGTTATAAAGTACGCCAGTGTTACTAAAACATGGACGCGTCGGTGTTGTATTGTTCATAAACATAGTGGTGCGTATTTTTCAGCGACACTGGGGTGATCTATTTGGTGTATATAATTTTATTATAAGTTATGGCTGTGTTATTGGAACCTAGACGCACCAATGATACATTGCTCGTGAAATTGTCGATGCATATATACCTTAAAGGTGGACCGAGAAACTTCTTCTATGAACAGTGATGGTCTGTTTGAACATTAAATCCCCAATTGTTCTATGTTTTAGGTTTGTTTCTATGCGTATGTACCATAAAGGAACACTGAATGAAAAAAAAAAAATAACTCCAAAAATCCTCCAACCACCCTCCTTTGCTAACAACCTCTGCTATAAATAGTTAAGGGAAGATTTTTTCAAGGAGGTTACATAAAAAACTTGGCAAGAACATGTTCTCCTTATAGTGATATACAAAATGGTGGCAAGTTTTCTAACCTGGAAAAGTGTCATACGGTGACCTACATACAAAATGGAACACATTTGTCACTCATTGACCATTTCCACCCTCACAACTATGATGAGCATATTGGAAATTAATCTTTCTTCTCTTACTCGAAGAAGCACCATAACAAGTCTTCTCGCAATTTGAGCATCTATGAGGCTCACATGAATGACCACTCTGTCCATGTTCCCTCACCCGGTCGCACTATGTTGCAGGGGTTGAAGGTCCATCCCCTTTGCCAACGTCACTAATAGGAACCTCTTAACAAGATAGTGCTACAAAACTCCCATGTTGTACCAATATCGAAGTCAACGCTGATATAGATAACTGTGTCTATTGGATGCTTTCTACAATGGGAGGGTGTTGAGCGGAGGGGTTAAGAAATTACCTAGGAGAACAAGGACCTAGAATAGGGTCATGGCTAGCATTATATCCATCCTATGAGGACCCAAGAACCACCCCTTGAACTCACTAATGTCAACGTAGTTGACATGGTGACCCAAGTTAAACTATGCCCATAATTTCCTCAAGAAATATGGATGCACCTCCCTGTTATTGTAGGGAGATTTGTCGAACACCATGAACCATCTATCCATCCAATTATCCTTAAATTATTGTTGGATGCACCAATAAATACAAATATGTCTCTTGTTGATAGGTGGTCGTAGTACAATTCTAGGATTAATAAATAGTGACATCAAATCTTGTTTTGTAATGTTCAGGTCTCTGACTTGGTTTTTATCAATGGCAGTCCTATAATAGTCAAACATGCTAGCCCTATGTTCACAAATACTCGTTAATTTCCCTTAGGAACCTGTAATGGACGATACAATGGTTTCTAATGAAGTGGACAATGAGAATCGACTAGGCTGTCTTGTATTACTTAAGTCACATACAATTGATCTCAAAGACATCAACCCTTCATCAATTTTTGTGTTTATGTTTATTAGTTGTGGGTTGGGGTTTTTTGTGTCTTTGCATGGTTATTTTGGATTTTGGTTGGGTCCAAGTTCCATCTTAATTATTCTTCTGCAATTTAATAAGGGAGTTTATATAAATTAGGTTGGTTTTTTTAATTAACTTAAAAAATTATTAAAAAACATGCAATTAAATAGTTTAAGAAATTAAAAAAAATAGAAATTAAATGAAAATAAATATTTGTCTTGCCTCTGAGATGGTGTTCAATTTTGTGGACACTTGCTGTGCAAAATCACTCCCTTGAATTCACTCAATATATCCTAAAACGTGAGGTGTGCTGGTCAATACGACAAAAAATCCCATCGCAGACCCTTTTATTGGGTTCGACAGGAATGCATGTGCATTCCCCTTTGAAATGCACATGTGCTCCTAGAAATGTACATGCATTCCTACGAATGCACATATGTTCTTGTTGACGAACCTATGTGGCATGATGCGTGGAGGTTCAGGGTTTGTCAATCAAGTCACATCAAGAATGTATGTGTGTTCTTAGAAACATCCATGCATTCTTGCATGAACGCGTTTGTGCTCACCTCGTTGCCACTTTTTTCCATCAACTTCATCCACTCATCCCAAAGTAAGTTCTTTAAGTTTTATAAAAAAATTAATGTATTTTAATTATATGTAGGTTTAAATTAATGATTTGTATTAGTTAGGGCATGTCATGTAGAGAAAAACCTTGAAAAAACTTGATAAGATGGTTCACAATATGAATCTAAAAGAGTGTAAATGCTTTATGGAAATGTTGCAAAGAGAGCCCGACTATGTAGATCAAAAGGTAATCAACATGAAGTTCTTCTTTAATTTTTTACTATAAGCAATTTTCTCAACTTTAATTGCCAACATGTTTTAAACACTCTATTTCACATTTTTTTAATGGTGTGTAGGGAGTGATAGTGAGGGAACTGAATTTCATTATAAGAAGATAAAAATTATGATGGATGTAAATTATCATGTCTTGGTCCTTAGTTCATCTGGAGTAGTGTTAGAAGTTAATGAGAGGGTGAAATTGTTTTACATAACTTTGAGGGATTTAGTGTAAAGAACGTATAGGTGTACTTTCAACTTACAATACACAAATCAATCCAATGACTCCAATAATGAGGTTATACATAAACTACATGAAGCAATTTGGGAGCAATGGTCAATGAGACTCATGATACTTGCAATAGAAAAAACTTACAATAACAAAAAAGAATCATTTAAAAAGTATTATTACTAAACCTTTTTCTATAATATGTTCCAAAAACTTATTTAAATTAATTTTTTTTGCTATATTTTTTTTAATGTTGATTTAAAAAAAATAGTCATGTTTTTTTTTCTAGAAAGATTATGAAAATTCCAAGGGACAAACGAGGGGAAAATCAAAACATGCCCACGTGGATGTCCAAAAAAGTGTACAAGGAGATATGTAATCATAGGTATGCAATCATTCATTTATTTTTTATCTACATCAAATTTAATTATTGCATTAAATACTAATTTTCAATTGTTTTGTTGCAAAAAAGAAAAAAAATGGAACCCATCCAACACATAAGACACGAGAACCGAGGAATAAAAGGGTTGACCACAAAGTTTGTGAGCACTTATGTTTTTAACCTTAATATTTCATGTTTGTTGTGATATTTATATTTAAATAATTAGTTTACACTTGTCCATGGATTTCTTCTATTAGGTGCCAATGTATAAAAAAATACACAACTAATGAATTGTTAGACATTGGGTTAAGCATGGGTTGTGAGTATATGTTGAAGTATCAAGGTTTAATTGAACAATTTGTAAATAACTATGTTGTTTAACTTCCCTTGTTTTAAAATTAATCAAACAACAAGAAATCTTTATATTAATTATATGAAACACGCAAGAAACAATGTATGGAGTGTAGCCAATAGAAGAGAGTTTGAGAGACGACATGCAACATGGCTTCAAAAGAATGTGTATTGTTTATGAAGAACCCATTGTTATGGTATGTCTTTTGATTTATGTCATTGTGTGTGTGTGTGTGTGTGTGTGTGTGTGTGTGTGTGTGTGTGCGCGCGCGCATATTACACTTTATTTCTATGTCTATAGATGCAACATGAATATGCGAAACATTAAAAACAAGCCAATCAAGAAAATATTTGGTTAAATAACCAAAACACAATATCACCAACTTTTAGTGAATGTTACTACAAGTTGTATGTTTTAGAATATTTGACTATGAAAACCATGGATTGTGTTTAACCTACTCGACATATTGTCCCAATTGCTTGGGGGCATGTGACCAATAAGTATCTAGAAATTCAATATTGGTTGCATTTTTATTATTGTGAACATTTATGATGTCCCATTTTGTATGACGACGCGTTTCTTATTCATATATAATAAAATGTGTTTCTTATTTTATTGCATTTTCGAATGTTGTAAAATGTTGCATTGCTAATTAAGTAATATATCCAGATGATTTACATTGTTACAAATAACATAGTTATAATAGGTTGGATATTCATTAATGCAATCATTATATCCAAACAAAATAACGAAAAAATAAAAATGAATATTATATAAAAATAATTTGATTTTGAGATAATTAATTGAAAATTTGTAAAACAACAATTAATTAAAATATATGCATATTGGTGAATTGTATTCTTTTGAACTCACTAAACAATGTGTGTCATAATATAGAAAACAATGCGTTTGTATGAGTTATATGCACTAGTTCCAATTAGTTACATTGAAACACCAGTGCTAAAAATTGTGAAAAAATGCCATTACTTTAAACGACACAATCTACAATTATTTTATCATTTCAAAATATTACTATGCACATGATTACAATACACACAGATGCTTTACATATAATATATGCATCGTGGATTTACATATAATATACATATCTATGCTTAGTAACAAATAATGGCACTGGCATCTCGTATCAAATATTCAAAATTTCACTATCCTCCGATGTGCATGGTAATACAAGCACTAGTGCGTACAAATTATATGAGCACCAATGTGCCCTAAAAAAAGAAAAATATCCTCGTGTATACAAATTGTATGAGCATTGATGATGCATATAAAAACCAATATGCTCATATGCATACATAAACAAATAAAGCATTGATGTTCCATACAACATAAAAGGAGGAACTGGTGTGCACTAATTATAAGAGTACTAGTTCCTTGTATTTTTGCATATGCACTGATCCATGATACTTAATACCACAACAATGCGTTTTACCAATATAAGAAATAGAAAAACAAACTTTGCTAAAACCTTCCCCGACCCAAATTATTTTGGTTATAGGTAACATCCGCTAACATCTCTGCTATGAATAGTGGAGGTTGTAACCGAGAGTTTTTTGAATTTTTTTCCAAATATTGTAACACTAAAAACCTCTGTCACAAAGTGTTTTCCTTGTAGTGCTCCAAACTATTAATAAAAGTCTTGGTCAAATAGGTAGGGAGAATTTTCACAAGGTGTTCATGAATGCCAAGTGTAAAGCTCCATGACGAGGGCATTGTCCTAGAAATAACCATGTTCAAATAATAATATTACTTGAGTGCCTCTTCTAGAAATATTTTGACCAAAAAATAATATTAAATTCCTTCATGAATTAGTGCACCCTTGTCTATTTTTCTTTATTCCACTTTCACTTAGCTCTAATGAATAAAATATTTCTTCCACTAGTGGGCCCTAAGAAGGAGTGCCTCATGTCCACTTAACAACTTCCTTCATAATAA
>JASDQU010436507.1:2511-22205 GCA_032191745.1 Picea mariana | reverse complement strand
GGTTATTTTGGATTTTGGTTGGGTCCAAGTTCCATACTAATTATTCTTCTGCAATTTAATAAGGGAGTTTATATAAATTAGGTTGGTTTTTTTAATTAACTTAAAAAATTATAAAAAAACATGCAATTAAATAGTTTAAGAAATTAAAAAAACTAGAAATTAAATGAAAATAAATTTTTGGCTTGCCTCTGAGATGGTGTTCAATTTTGTGGACACTTGTTGTGCAAAATCACTCCCTTGAATTCACTCAATATATCCTAAAATGTGAGGTGTGGTGGTCAATATGACAAAAAATCTTGTCGCAGACCCTTTTATTGGGTCCGACGGGAATGCATGTGCATTCCTCTTCGAAATGCACATGTGTTCCTGGAAATGTACATGCATTCCTAGGAATGCACATGGGTTCTTGTTGACGAGCCTATGTGGCATGATGCGTGGAGGTTCGAGGTTTGTCAAGCAAGTCACATCAAGAATGCATGTGTGTTCCTAGAAACATCCATGCGTACCTGCATGAATGCGTTTGTGCTCACCCCATTGCCACTTTTTTCCATCAACTTCATTCACTCACCCCAAGGTAAGTTCTTTAAGTTTTATTAAAAAATTAATGTATTTTAATTATATGTAGGTTTAAATGAATGATTTGTATTAGTTAGGGCATGTCATGTAGAGAAAAAAATTGAAAAAACTTGATAAGATTGTTCATAATATGAATCTAAAAGAGTGTAAATGCTTTATGGAAATTTTGCAAAGAGAGCCCAACTATGTAGATCAAAAGGTATTTAGTGTGAGTAACGTATAGGTGTACTTTCAACTTACAATACACAAATCAATCCAATGATTCCAAGAATGAGGTTATACATAAACTACATGAAGCATTTTGGGAGCAATGGTCAATGAGACCCATGAGACTTGCAATAGAAAAAACTTACAATAACAAAAAAGAATGATTTAAAAAGTATTATTACAAAACCTTTTTCTATAATATGTTCTAAAAATTACCAAATTTAATTTTTTTGCTATATTATTTTAATGTTGATTTAAAAAAATTGGTCATGTCTTTTTTTCCAGAAAGATTATGAAAATTCCAAGGGACAAACGAGGAGAAAATCAAGACATGCCTGTGTGGATGTCCAAAAAAGTGTACAAGGAGATATGTAATCATTCATTTATTTTTTATCTACATCAAATTTAATTATTGCATTAAATACTAATTTTCAATTGTTTTGTTGGAAAAAAGAAAAAAAAATGGAACCCATTCAACACATAAGACATGAGAACTGAGGAATAAAAGGGTTGACCGCAAAGTTTGTGAGCACTTATGTTTTTAACCTTACTTAATATTTCATGTTTGTTGTGATATTTATATTTAAATAATTAATTTACACGTGTCCATGGATTTCTTCTATTAGGTGCTAACGTATAAAAAAAGACACAACTAATTATAAGAGTGCTAGTTCCTTGTATTTTTGCCTATGCACCGATCCATGATACTTAATACCACACCAATGCATTTTACCAATATAAGAAATAGAAAAACAAATCCTCACTAAAACCTTCACTAACCCAAAAAATTTTGGTTATAGGTAACATTCACTAACACCTCTGCTATGAATAGTCGAGGTTGTAACCGAGAGTTTTTTGAATTTTTTTCCAAATATTGTAACACTAAAAACCTCTGTTGCAAAGTGTTTTCCTTGTAGTGCTCCAAACTATTAATAAAAGTCTTGGTCAAATAGGTAGGGAGAATTTTCACAAGGTGTTCATGAATGCCAAGTGTAAAGCTCCACGATGAGGGCATTGTCCTAGAAATAACCACGTCCAAATAATAATATTACTTGAGTGCCTCTTCTAGAAATATTTTGACCAAAAAATAATATTAAATTCCTTCATGAATTAGTGCACCCTTGTTTCTTTTGCTTTATTCCACTTTCACTTATCTCTAATGAATAAAATATTTCTTCCACTAGTGGAGCCTAAGAAGGAGTGCCTCATGTCCACTTAACAACTTCCTTCATAATAAAATACTCATCATGCATGTGTCCTTAAAGAGGGATAAGGAGTGTGCCCTTGGAAAATGTGCATTTGTTTCCACAATGACCAAGTCAAGTTTGAAGTTCTCACCCTAGAAGGGGCACCCTTGACACTTGTGAAAATGGATTTTCATGAAATCCATGAGATCTCAAAATGTGTACAAATAGGTGTGCTTTGACCAAGTCAAACCATCACTAGTCACTTCACATGTGTGCAAGGTATGGACAAGGTTATGCAAGAAGTGGATATGTCCTCATAGTAGAGCGCACCACCTAGGGATGTGTATATGAATGGATAAGGTGGATGAGATGGATTGATGAGGTGGAGGGTCAAAACCCTAAGGTGCATGGGTAATAGTTTCCCTAGCCAACTCAAGATTCAACTAACTCCTCAAACCTTGTGCTAAAAGTTAAGGATGAAGCATGAATGAGGTTTAGTATGTGTGAACAAGCCTAAATTGAGGCTAGGAAAAATTGGCTTTTTACCTTTTGTTTTTCTTCAACAGATGTGCCTAAGGGGGAATGCCTAGTCACTTGTGTACCACATGGAATCTAAGTTACAACTTGAAATGACAAATTAGAAAGTAAAACTTAAGGAAAAGGAATTAATGAAGGATTAGATCAACAAAGTACTAATAGGCCAATACTTAGGAACTCAAAGGTTTAGGATTAAAATCAAAATATCTTGAACTAATTAGGTGTGTTCACAATAGAAATGGTAGAAAATATGAGATTTGAGAGGTTAATAAGGTTTATAAATTAGGGAATTATAGGAAAAATGTACCATGCACCTCCTACAAGATGGAGTGAAATAGAATGTGGGTATGAAAGTGAATTTTACTAAGGTGAAAGGTTAATATGTGTTGTGATACAAAGATCACCCTGGAAAATGGTGGAAAGTGGTGAAAATGTTTGTATGAAGTGGACTTTACATAGGAAAATGTGATAAAATGCTTGAGAATAACAATTTGGCTAGGTGAAATGATGGAAATCATATGGAACATTWGGTAAGYAYRTCACCACATYAGAGGATGCTCATGTTYTAACCATGAAAGACRAAGTGAAAGTGACTATAATGTGACTATGTGAYCACCATGATGTGACTATGTGACCACCATGATGAAGAAAAATATGCACCACTGAAGCAACCTCCACCAATATCCCAACATTTGGAAGGATAGAATCATCACGCCAATCTTCATAAGACCATTTTCCACTCATGTCAATATGAGGGGTACCACATATTAAAGTGACATCTTAACAAAAACATATGCATTATATTTTAAAGTAAAAATAACATGCCCCAACAATAGAAGAGCCTCAACTTTTTCATAAATAAAAGCTATATATTTGAGAATCTAATCAGAGTTACTAAGTTTCATCCTTATACACCATATTTACCATATTCTAATAAATTGTGTATGTATCTTGAATAATTACTTTTGATGAGAAACTAATTGTTTTTAGTTATTTCCATTGTTATTTCCCCATTTTTACTATTAAAGATTATGAAAAAAAGCATTAATATATAATTACTTCATTTTCATATGAAAATATTTTTCAAAATATAAATTGAAATATCTCTTCTTTAACTTCATAATCTCATCCTATTTTCTCTCACAATTAATAACTTTTTTACATATTAATATATTTTTCAACTTCCTCTTTGCCTCTCCCACACTTCATATGTTTGTGTTCAAAATATGTTGCATGTAGTTGATTGTTTTGTTATTTGGTTCCTTTAAGACAAATATTCCATGGACACACTTTGTATGTTCCTGTTCAAAATATGTTATGTTACATGTAGTTGATTGTTTTTTTATTTGGTCCTTTTAAGACAAATAGTCCATGGACAAATAAAAGGTGGAAGATTCTATATCAAAGTGGGTTGAAATGAATAGTTAAAATGAAAGCCATGATTCATCAAGTACGACAACTATATACAGAGATGGGTTTCATCATCTTATTTTCATTATCATCAAGTATGACAACTATATACAGAGATGGGTTTCATCATCTTGTTTTCATCATCATCAAGTATGACAACTATATACAGAGATGGGTTTCATCATCAAGTATGACAACTACATACAGAGATGGGTTTCATCATCAAGTGCGACAAATATATAAAGAGATGTCATGTGTAGAAAGTTGAAAGCTTATTTAACTATTGGTAGTGTCCTTTTCACCTTGTCTATTGGATGGTGAATAGTGTGATATCTAAGGACAATCAAAATATATGTTATGTATGAAAAGTTAAAAGCTTATTTAATTACCGGTAGTGTGTCTTTTATTCAATTATTGGTAGTTTGTCTTTTCCTTTTTGTCGATTGGTTAGATGATGATAAATAGTATGATAATAAAATACACTATGTTGTCTTTTCCATTTTGTCTATTATAGAAAAAGATGTGATGTATGAAAAGTTGAAAGGGTATTCAATTATTGATAGTGTGTCTTTTCCATTTTTTCGATTGGTTAAATGATAAACAGTACGATAACAAAATAGACTATTCTTCCAAGTACCACATAAATAAAAACAAATAAAATACCACATGTGGCTTATTTTTTTTTTATTTTTTTTTCAAAAGAAAAATATCTCAAAATTATATTAGAGTAATTTAATTTACAAATTCGGTCCACACCAAAAGGAAGACCAAATAACTTTTCGTTACGGACAAAAACAACCCAAAACCAAGAGAAGTACTATGCTGAAATCCAGAACTTTACAAAGCATTTTACCTTTAAAAGAGCAGTTGAGAAGAGCAAGAGTAGTCCAAACTCTAAAAAACCTCTTTAAAACAAGACCCTACTCAAACTCTTCTAAGTTTAGTATTCAAAGATGTTTAGAAAGGAGTGGGCGCTTTCTTCTCCATCTTCCCAATGGAAAACTGATAGCCTACCTTTCGTTTCCTTTTGAGCCCTCTTGGACAAAAGATCAACCTCCTTATTATGATCCCTGTAGATATGTTGAAAGCTGATATCACTGAAATTACTTGCCAGATCCAAAATTTTCAATTTCCAGCATTCAATATTCACTGAGTTGAGCTGTCCCTGCTACTTTATCCAATCGATGATCACTTTCGAGTCACCAAAATTTTTTATTTTATCTATCGACCAGAGCTTATCCAAAAGGAGCGCCACCCACAACCCCAAAAGCTCCACCTTAGTATTTGTTCCAGCTCCACAGTTAAGAAACCATTTTGTAATTCTTGAAACATGTGTCTTGAAAATACCCCCTACTCCACAACACTCACCGTCTGCTAGCGCATCTCCATCAAAACAAGCAAGAGTGTAGCTGTCTTCCATATTAATGTCACATACTATATTTGGAAGAAACTTTTGGATTGTTGGCTTCCAAGTGAAATTACTTGTAATTCTATGCACCATAGATCGGTAGGATGGGGCACGCTCCTCAAATTGGACCATATTCCTCTTGATCTAGATATACCAGCATGTGGTTGCTGCCAGGCTTGCTGGGGCCGATTTGTCTTCCAACCAAATTTTAAAACACTCGAAAACTGAGTTGGCTGTCCACTGAAAATTTAAATTAAAAAGAGCAGATAAGTGATGCCACATCGATTGCGTGAAGGAGCAATGTATCAGGAGGTGGTCAACGTTTTCAGAACTTCTGTTGCATAGCTTACATATCCCTGAACCGTGCCATCCTTTTCTCTGCAAATAATCCCAAGTGAGAACTTTGTCCTTTGCTGCCAGCCAAACAAATAATTTAAGTTTGAGTTGAATCGACCATTTCCAGAAACGTTTAAACCACGAATGGTCTATTTGTAAATCAAGAGACTTTAAAAGAGATAGATATATATCCTTTGTTGAGGTAAGACCGGTCGAATCCCCACCTGCCCAAACCAGAGCGTCAGCCGAGTTATGAAGAGAGATGCCGATGTTTCTTAAAGCTAGAGAGAAGGTACTCCATTCGGTTTCAATATGCTCAACTAACCCCAAAGAACCACCACTGATCCACTGGTCTGGAAAGACTGATGAAATATCTTTGACTCTTGCATGTGCAAGAGTGAAAGTATTTAAGATAGACAGGTGTGCACGCAAGGTATCGGAGAGTAAATCCTGGTTTTCTAAACCTCTAATCAAATCCCTTCCTAAAACAATAGAGTTCCCATCCCCAGGAAGGCAGCAGATCCAATGTAAAATGACAAAAAGATTTTTTAACCAACTGTTCCAGAAGCTAGATGCCTTGTGGTATTTGTGGAAGGGATTCTGCAGCCAGGTAGAGATCGATGAGTTCCCCAGGTACTTTCCAACTAGAATCTTATTCCAGATGCTCCCATGGTTGAAAGCCCTTCAATAAGTGTTTGCAATAAGCATTGAGTTGAACAGAGGGAGGTTTTTGAGCCCCCATCCTCCATAGGATTTTGGCCGAGCCAGGATGTCCCATCTGCAGAGATGGATGTGTGGTTTTTCTTTATGGCCACTCCACAGGAAAGCAAATGATAAGCTATGAATTTTATTTAATTTTGAAATTGGGACCATTGCCAAAGACATCTAGAACTTTGTCAGGCTTTCCAAAACTGCTTTAACCAAAATAAGTCTCCACCGAGCGAAAGCCACTTGTTAAACAATTGACTGATCTTTTTTTCGAATTTTGCTACAAACGAGCTCCAATCGGTCGACTTAGAAGGCCTCGGCTTGAGTAAGTACCCAAGGTACTTGAATCCAATATTCAAATCTGAAAAATTAAAGGGTAAGAAATACTTGTAGGACACCAACTCTTCATGCTTGAGCTTGCAATAATGAACCGTAGATGTTTGAGTATTTATGCAGAGACCTGAATCGCTACAGTACAAAGTGAGAAGGTAAACTATCAATCTCCATTCCCCCGGATCGACATTTGACAAGATAAGAACGTCGTCGACAAACATTAGATGGACCACTGATAACAGTTTAGTTATTTTAATACCTGATATAATGTGGTCATTTCTACTGTTTGTCATCATAATACTCAGCCCCTCCATAATCAGAATGAATAAATACGGGGATAACGGACAACCCTGACGAAGTCCCCGCCATACTTTGAAAAAATTCGTAGCCTCCCTATTTATCAAGACTGCGAAGCATGCACTTGTTACGCAGGACATTATCCAATCAATAAGCTTGACTCCGAAACCAACTGTAAGAAGGACTAACGTGAGGTACTCCCAATCCACGTTATCGTAGGATCTTTTCAGGTTCAGCTTCAGAACCAAATATTTCTGGTTTTTTTTTTTTATACTATGGAGGCTTTCATGGGTCGTACCGATAGCATCCTGAATCCTCCTACCTTCTAGAAAGCCCAGCTACTCTGAGGAGAGACACTTCGCTAGAAAAGGTTTAATCCTAGTGGCCAGGATTTTGGATATAACCTTATAAATCAGATTACACAGGGAAATGGGGTGGTAATCATCAAAGGAGGTAGGTTTGTTGGCTTTCGGGATGAGAGCCAGAAAGGTTGCATTTATTCCTCCACTAAGATGGCCTTCTAATCTTGAGTCCTCCACCATTTCCAAGAGATCATTCCCCACAAGATCAAAAAAGAAGAGAAAAAATTTTGAGGTCCATCCATCAGGACCCGAACTTCTTTCTTTCTTGCAATTTTCAAGCACTCATTTTAATTCTTTCAAAGAAATCGGCCAATAAAGATCATCTTCTTCCTCATCAGATACCATTTTGGGGTACAGGATGGACACCTTAACAACATCATTTATATTGTTTCTCTCTCTCTCTTTATAAAAATGTTTAAAATGAATTATTGCCTCCTCCATGATCGCCTTCTCGTCACTTAGAGTTCCTCCACTGACGCTTTGAATATCCCAAACATGATTTATGTTTCTATTGGAGTTGGCAACCTTATGAAAGAATTTTGAATTAGAGTCATCGCTCTCGATCCAAGTCATTCTACTTCTTAGACGCCAAATATCCTCAGTCCTATGGAGAATGGATTTTTTGCTTGTTTCAAGCATCCCCAGCCTATGTTCTTCATCCACAGATAATGGAGTCTCGACATTAAAGAATAAGAGTTGTTCTATATCAGATTCCAACTTTTCTAAAAGAAAGAGCTCCGACTTCAGGAGATCTTTGATCCATCTTTTCGTTTGGAGTTTTAAATATTTAAGTTTTTTCAATAATCTAACCTGCTTGTTGCTTTCCTCCAGGTAACTCGGGTCTTTCCAGATCGAATGAACCAGCTTCACAAAATCGGCCTGATTAAGCCTGTGGGCATTGAATTTAAAAGGGAAGGCCTTGTACATTGGAGCCTGCTCCACTTGAATCAGCACAGGGTCATGATCTGATACGAATGGGTATACCACCCATGACCTGAACCTGCCGTCTGACAACAGATTTTCTGTAATAAAACATCTATCTAACCTTCTAGCTATAGCATCAAGTCCAGATCGCCCGTTTCTCCAGGTTGGGACTATCTTGGGGGGCTTTAGGTCAATCTGTTTTTTGGAGCTGAAAGGGTCTTTGTAGAACTCCTCTGTTGGACCAGGCAAGAAGGAGCCTCCCCAACATTCATCCAATGATAAAATGAAGTTCAAATCTCCAACCATAACAAGGTTTGGAATGGAGATAATACCACTATCAGCTAAAGTACTCCAAAAGCACTTGCGGTCGTTACAAGGTCCATAGACATTTAAGAAGGCCATATCCTTTTTAGAAGAGCTACAAAAACCTGTTAGAAGGATTCACCCACCGTTAGAACAGGTTTTAAGTCAAAATATTTTGGGTCCCATGAAACTAAAAGACCGCCCGAGTTCCCAATGGAATTAACTGTAGTCGCTGCCCAGGAGGGGCAGATTTGAAGTAAAAAATCTCTTGCTTTCTTTTCATCTACAAGTGTTTCTTGTAAGAAGACAATATTCGGGTGAGTACGGTCCAACAATCTTCGAACCAAGGCAGCTTTGAAGGTTCCTTTGATTCCTCGAATGTTCAAGGAGAGCAATAACATCACTTAGCCCTCGCCAGGGCCTTCATTGCTCTAAGGGCCCCCGAGTCTAGGGAAGATGGGACACTGTTAAAGTTTTTTGAACTTAAATCCGCCTGTTTCTTTCGAGAACTCTGAGTCTTGACTGGAGAGAGTTCCGAACCAATGCCTCTGTACCAAACAAAATCTTTGCCTCCTTTGACTTGAGCATGATAGAAAGAAGAAGCCAAATCTAACCTGGGGATAGAAGCCTCCCTACCCAAAACCATAGGTAGAGGCACCGAGACGAACAGGGCTGGAAGGGATGGTAACAGGGATTAGAGTTTTGCCAAAAGACTGGAATTCCCTGCATCAACCTCTCTAAAGCCTAGTAGAGGTGGAGGCTCCAAATTAGAATCTACCAGGGATGGTTCGGAAGGTCTGGAAGGGATGGGGAAAGCGGCAGGGTTACGTAAAAGGGAGGAGGAGGGTAACATGGGGGTAGCAGGCGCTAAAGAAGAAGAGGGTAAACTGGGGGACGAAACGACAGAGGGAAGGTGATAAGGGAAGGATGGAAAGGAGGGCGTAGCAAATGTCTCTGGTAAGGGATCCTTTGCCTTAGAAGAAGGAAAAAACTAGGCCGAGTTATTCAAGGCCTCTTTCTCTTCAATGGATAAAGAGTTGTACAAGTGGGGACAAAGAACTTTTAACTTACAAGTGAGAGAGGCCCCAGGATCTTGCTAAGAGGAGGAAGACTCTTCTGTGGAAACATCAAGAAAGTGCAGCGAAGGATATTCATCTACATAGGCTGGCGGGCTTCTCTGAAGTTCTAAGTCTTTTGAAAGGTCCTCCACTTTATTACCCTTACAGTCTTGGTGAAGGTGCCCAGTACAGCGACAGAGGTTGCAACGGAAGGGCAGCCCAAGATAGTCAAGAGACTGAGCAATCTTTCGCCCTCTCCACTCGATCTCTAAGGTTTCGGGTAAGCCACTGCTAATGTCCATCTCCACCAGAACTTTGCAAATCTTCCTAACTGGGTCACAGAGATGTTTGGGATCAACACCAATGAACTTCCCCAAAGTATCTCCAATGGCCTAGAGGGCTCCTTCATTCCACAGAAACAAAGGGAGGCCTGGGAGAAGAACCCAAAGATGCCTATACTAAAAGTAATCAGTATTTGGGTTGAAGGCTATCCTCCATCACTTGAGCATGAGACTACTACCTCCAAAGACCCACAACTTGCTGAGAAGAAGGGATGAGTCCTCCAAGGATTGGAAAACAAAGCCCAGGCATCCTTTGGTAAGATAGATGACCTCCGGGGAGTAACCAAGAATAAGTTGCCACTGTCTTTGTATCCATCCCTCAAGAGAGTCCTTACTGAGTGATTTATAAGAAATCCTTCCCACCAGAGCACACAACGCCATTTTGACAGTGTCCTCTAAGCCAATATCATTACCCAACACCAAATGCTTGGAATTTTTGTTTGGTTTCCACGCCTTTCGATTAAAACCAACCAACAGTGACGTCTCTAAAGGTTCTCTCAAACCCTTATGAGAGGAAGGTCTCTTTAGGGAGCTAAAGGGATTTGGGTTTGGTAGCAGGTCCAACAAAGGAGGAACTGAAGGAGAGGAAATAGGCTTTGATATCTCGGGATAAGGCAGAGAGTGTGTAGTATGTTTGCTGGGGAAGACAATATTTAAATGGTCTTTTGTTGCAAAAAGTCCCTCTGGCCCACCCCTAAGTTGGTCCAATTTGTCATACAGTCCCACCAACCTCCAAGTTTCCTCATCTACAGGACTCATTAGAGTCTTAACAATATTCTCCAACGCTGATCTAGAGGGAAATTCCATTGGCCCACCAAAAAACAGCTAAGACTGACTTCACAGTTACTGACACTCTCTCTGAGGAGAAGAGGGATTCTTGTTGCAAGTAACCGACCAGTTCTGCAGAGTAGCCCAAAAAAGGGACACGAGATCGAAGCTCTCGGAAACAGTGAAAGGCGATCCGAAAGTTCTAAGAAGAGTCACGAGAACAACTCTGAACAAAAAACAAAAAGGATCTTCCAACCGGGGTAAGGCTAACGCACAAAAACAAAATAGAAACCAAGAGCTTGTGACTGGCATTAAAAACAAAGAGAAGCTCTGGAAACACACCTAGAAACGACATAAAGAAGCACTGAAAATAGGCTGAGAACTGAGGAAAGCCGCAGACTACAGGTCACTAACTATAGGATAGTCAAGCTAGACATAACAAGGAAACCGGATGAGCCAGTCACTGGATGTTGCCTGCTCTGGTTCAAAAATCCCCACCTCATTTTTACTCGGCTCTTCATGACGAACCAAGAGGTGGTACCTCGAAGGATCTTCCTTGCGCATTAAGATTTGACATACCACATGTGTCTTGGTCGCGACTCTCTTGTTAAAATCACACTCAACAGTACGAAAAAGCAATAACATGAACTTTAACATTGTATGCAATCATCACTTTCAAATGGTAACATCGACTTGACAAATCAGGATTGTGAATGGATAACTCTTTTCTTGTGAAGATTACAATGTTGGTTCACTTAGAGATAAGTTTGCAAAGGGTGTTGGAATCGACTTAACAAATAAGTACAACGAATAAGTAAGAGTTTTTAAAAACCACTCATTTTTTTGCTTTTTTGACTTCATCCTATATTTACGAGATATGTTTTATTTTATATAATTGTAATCTAAACATTTTAGGTTTTAGATTTATATAGGCAATGACTCTAAACATTATATTCATTCATCGCATCAACGTGGCCAATTTACAACAAATATTTTCTTGTGAAGATTACAAAGTCGGTTCACTTCGAGTTAAGTTTGCGGTAAATTGACGAAAGATTGTTCGAACCAACGTGGCAAATAAGTACTGTGAAATAGTTGGATTTTTTTAAACTTGAAGATTACAAAGGGAGTGGACTAACTTTTTAGCAATCTTCTCTTTTGAGCTATTTTTTCTATGATTTACTTTTAAATTTTTGGTTAATCCAGAATTTTGATCTATTTTTTGAGCATTTGGGTTGATTTAAAATGGAGCAAAACCTCTGAAGTAAAGTTTCGAAATGCATGAAACTTTGATCCATACAAAATTAAACTACTTCTAAAAATTTAGCCGGATTCAAATCCGTTTTTTACTTGAAAAACAAAACTCGAGAAAAAAAATTACTCCCAACTTAACCTACTCCTATTAAAAAGTCGGTTCACTTAGAAATAAGTTTGCAGTAAATTGACTAAACGCTGTTGTAACCCAGGTGACAAATAAGTACTCCAAATAGGTCAGAATTTTTTTAAACCACTCATTTTTTTTTTGGTCTTTTTGACTTAATTTTATATTTGTTAGATATGTTTTGTTTTATATAATTGTACAGTGAATTGATCGAAAGGCTGTTGGAACCTTGTGACAAATAAGTACTCCGAACAGGCCTGGAATTTCAAATTTACCCTGCCTGTCAAGTGAAAAATTGAGGACGGTTAATGTTTTTTCATACCTGTCACTTTAAGCTTTATGCATAATCTTTAGTGTCAATTTTTTTTTTTTTATTGTTCATAAGGTTATGAGGCTAGTTGAGCCCAGAGCAATGGATTGTTCCATGCAATCACTGAAAGCTATTTATTTTTATTCATGAAAGTTCATGAGAGTGCAACAAACTGTGTAATATGTATCTTCCCATTGCTCCTTGGTAAAATCCCAATTATTGTTGCTGGAGTAACTCAAATCACCAATTTTACCTAGAGAAATATTCCCTAGGTATTTCTAGGTGTGACATGAAGAAAAAAACACATGTAAGAGATCATAAATCTTAAAGGTGATAAGAACTTTGAAAATCAAACTAAGAGAAATACATGAGAACAATTCCAAGCAATTGAACCATTGTGCTCCTTACATAAGTGAATGGATTAATGAGTTTGGTGATTTAAAATGGTTAAGATGAAGATACAATTAGGGTGATGTGTTGCTGGTTCAGAATGAATAAAATGGAGATATAAAAAAAGAAGTAATATGTTTGATTATGAATCCAAATATAAAGAATTAAAGATGGATTTATATTATTAATATTTATTTTATATTTATGTTATGTAATATAAAGTATTTAATTTAGATTTAAATAGATTTTATTATATTTTAAAATTTTAAGAATTTTAATTTATAAATATATGGTATAAAATATTTATTTTATATTAAAACAATAATTTACAAATAATAATATAAAAAAGGAAATACTTTCTTTGTTTTCAAAAATCAATCCATAAATCTGTTCAATTGACATAGCATCCTTTGAACTCGCATAAGTCAATCCATAAATCTGTTCAAGTAAGTATTTGATCAATCCATTTGGATGATTTTGTGTCACCATTCTAACTAGGTGACTTCGATTTTATGAGGTATTGGGTGATCGAACTTTTGTAAATGTAATTAAATATTATTTAGAAAATCATGAAACCCCAATTATATGTTTGAGAAAATATCAAATCGCATAAATTCCAGAATTTAGAATTTTCTTTTTGCATATATAACAAATTTGAATTTAAAAATATATTTACTTTTTAAATGCAAATATATTTGGATAAAATATCTGAAAATTCGTCCTGGTATGGTTGAATCGAACTCTTCTAAATATAATTAAATATTTAGGAAATCATAAAACCCCAATTATATGTTTGGGAAAATATATCTGGGGAAAATATCTGAAAATTCAAACATAAATTATATATTTCTAAAAAATATCAAACATCATAAATTCCAGAACTCTATTTTGCATATATAATAAATTTTAAATTCAACCATATGTAAGATCTAAATGCAATTATATATTTATATATTTGGAAAAAAATATCAGATAATTTAAATTCCATAACAAATTAGTAATAAATGTGAAATACAAGAGAAAAAGAAAATTCACTTGCCTTTGCTTCATGAGCAGTAGCATAGCAACAATCAATTTGGGAATGAAATGTGGTAGACTTTCTTTCCTTAATCAATTTGGGAATGAACTGTGGTAGACTTTCTTTCCTTTGCCATTGCCTTTGCTTCAACGATCCTTCGTTTATTTGCAAAGCTCATTGAACCCATAACGGAAGCATCAACAAGGAAGACATGCTCAAGGGAATTTAAAACCCTCATTCCAACAAGATTATTGGATCAAGAAATATTAATGGAACACTCCGAGCCAAGTGGAATATATGGTGCGTGTGGGATGGTTCATCTCAAATGTAAAATGTAAATCCTAGAAGGAAAGAAGCATGAATTGCAATAGGGTAGCAGAGTATAGTTTGAAACTGGAGTGGAGTAGTAACAGAACAAAGTTGAATGTTGGAATGAAAAAAATCTAGACACAATTGAAATTTGAGAATAATGAACAGTCGCTTGTACTTGTCTTCAATGTTCATTTATCACTTCATCTAACCCTGTATGGGTGTCATCAAATATAATATGCAGATCTCATCAATTGTAATGCCACTTGCCTAGTGCCTTGAACTTCCCTCAACCACCACGGTAGCACCGGATATGACAAGCAGATAACACTAAACAGGCCCATATGGGTTTCGCGCGATTTGGCATTTGTTTATCTATTTTATGGTGATACGGTAGCACAAACTCATTTACTGGCATTTACTTCTATACAATTACTTATGTTGCGTGGGTAACCTTATATTATATGTGCGTAACCTTATAGTGCACATACCCATTAGAATTTTTTAGGGGTAATAGAGAAGGTTACAGGTCAATTTGACAGGTGGATAATTTCAACACAAGTCAATAATGACGTATGGGTTTTATAGAAACTGTCAAATACGGATTGTAGGACCAAATACGGACTGTAGCCCTTCAAATTACAGGTGGATAATTTCAACACAAGTCAATAATAACGTGTGGGTTTTATAGAAACGTGTCAAATAGTTCGTTTTTTTTCTTTGTCTTTTTGACTTAATTTTATATGATGGAAGAAAATATAAAAAGCCCGTTCAGCGTGTCAGTTTCCACCATAAGTGAAAGCAATAATTTATATGTTAAATATGTTTTGTTTTATATAATCATATTCTAAACGTTTTAAGTTTAATTTAATATTAAATATGTTTTATTTTTAAGCTAAAAGAGGTATATTTGTTGATCATGGACATATTTAATAGGTTTTTAGTGTTTAATCAGTTGTGTATGGACAAAATTAAATATTGATGGAATATTCTTGGTAGTCCCAATAAATCAATGGTTGTGATTTCAACTACTAACTTCCTCATTATTATAAAGACATCAATTTACATGTTTATTTTTTTACTCCTTCCATCTAGACCATCCTTTAGACATTCACCAACCACGAATTTGTGACTGTGCTACTCCTATCCTATACGTTTTAAGTTGCACCTTATATACGCAACTGCTCTCGCCTTATATATAAGCAACTGCTCTAACGAGGATGTGCAGGGATTTGGTCGCATAGAGAAGGAATGGCTCTTCTTTCTATCGCACCGCTGGTTTCTACATGGTGCGTGGACAAATCGTTTGTGGGTTCAAGTGAGGCTAAGGCTCTCCTTAGAAAGATCCCAACACTTGAAATGTGCAGGCTAACGAAATCTGTCACTCCTTCCATCAGTATGTGTTTGACAACCACTGTATCGGATGATGGTGTACAGAGACGCATAGCCAATCATCATTCGAACCTCTGGGACGATAATTTCATACAGTCTCTCTCAACACCTTATGGGGTAGTTTTCATCTTTCAACTTTGATCTTACGCATATTCCTTCTTTCTTCATGAACAACTGAAATTCCTTTATTTACAGTATTGAATGTATATGTGTCAGGCAACTGCGTACCATGAACTTGCTGAGAAACTTATTGGAGAAGTAAAAGTGATAATCAATTCAATTTTAGTGGAAGATGGAGAATTAATCACTGCCCCCAATGATCTCCTTCAACGCCTTTCTATAGTCGATAGCATTGAACGTTTGGGAATCGACAGGCATTTCAAAAATGAGATAAAATCAGCTCTGGATTATGTTTACAGGTAAGTGACTGCGGCCTTATTGTCACTTCAATATCTTAAAAGGAAAGTTGTGTACAAAGTTAAATAAGTATAGGTGTTTATTAGCTGTTATATGAAATGTTTTTTTGTTGGAATCTGATTATATAAATTTATGAATCACTATTTTTTGTTTTTCAGAATCTATTTTTGAATGTAGAAATGGATTTAGGGTGCTGAAAAACGTCTGAGTTGTCATTGAGATTTTCAAGAAATAATCACCTAAATCTAGGAATCCAACAATTTCTAGCCTGATTTCAAGCAAATATCCCCAAAAATTCATTTCCTAAAATCTTTAACCTACGACATATAAATATTAGGCTAGGAATCAAGTGATTCTTCATCCATAATCTTCTGTGGATCCTTCACCTCCTTCTTTGTGTGAGCTCAGGCATATTATCCTTGACAATATCCAGAAATCATTCTCTTCCAATAGTAGTGTAATCCTAACTTTCCAAGGCAGGAGATTTGATACATCATCCCATTTATCCTCAAATCCGACGCTAGCAGATGCCATCATCTCTCAAACAAATTTTAAAATATGTAATCTCATTTACTGGTTCAAATTTTAGAATATGTAATCTGGTTCAAATTTACTGGTACAAACCAGTGAAAATCTCATTCTGATACCATGCTAGACATTTCTACACATGATTACCATGCTGGACATTTCTACACATGATTATAACTACAAGTTATTTTCTGCAGTTATTGGAACGAAAAAGGCATTGGCTGTGGGAGAGATAGTGTTGTTAATGATCTAAACACAACTGCCTTGGGTCTTCGAACTCTTCGACTACACGGATACCCGGCGTCTTCAGGTATGTATCAAAATTTATTAATAAGTCCCTCTTTGAAGTTCTTTCATGATAGCTCCCAACTGCCATCTACTTGCAGATATTGATTGCTAATACATTATACATTGATATCAGATGCGTTGGAACAATTCAAAGATCAAAATGGGCAGTTTGCATGTTCTGCCATTCAAACTGAGGGAGAGATAAAAAATGTTCTCAGTTTATTTAGGGCCTCCCTCATTGCCTTTCCCGGGGAGAAAGTTATGGAAGAGGCAGAAATCTTCTCTACAATATATTTAAAAGAGGCGCTACTAAAGATTCCTGTCTGCAGTCTTTCACGAGAGGTGAGGCGCTAATACTATTATCATAATATGACATCTACTAATTTACACGTATGTTGCAATCTGTGTCTTATAGTTTAAATTTTGTGGTTGGCAGATAGCCTACGTTCTGGAATATGGTTGGCATATGAATTTGCCAAGATTGGAAGCAAGGAACTACATCGACGTATTTGGACTGGACCCTATTTATTTGTATGTCCATGATTTCATCGTGTAGTAACAACGTTTTTTTATTTGCAAAGATATTACTAGCGCGGATCCATTTCTGTTGAGAGAAATCCAAAACCTTATTCAGCCATGGGATGCTCTTGCTTTTCTAATCCATATATGGATATATGAACAGACACAGTTAGGCCATTTGACGTTGTTTTGCCAATTAAGCCATGGGATGCTCTTGCTTTTCTAACAAGTATAAAAAAAAATATCTGTCTTTGAGCAGTTTAGTGTCCATGTAAAATTATCAATTGATGTTTGTTGTTTTTTTAGGACGCCAAATATGAGGACTCAGAAAATTTTAGAACTTGCAAAATTGGAGTTCAATATCTTTCACTCCTTACAACAGAAAGAGTTAAAACATTTGTCCAGGTGATGTGATGAACTGTTATCGGATAATATCTTCTTCCCAGACAAAAATAATAATAACTTAAAATTATTTTGTGTGTAGATGGTGGAAAGATTCGGTTTTCTCTCAACTGACCTTCCCTCGGCATCGTCACGTGGAATACTACACGTTGGCATCTTGCATTGACATTGATCCTCAACATTCTTCCTTCAGACTGGGATTTGCCAAAATATGTCATCTTGCCACGGTTCTGGACGATATTTACGACACCTTCGGAATGATGGACGAGCTCGAACTCTTCACAGCGGCAGATAAGAGGTCGTATTGGTGATGATCAATTCAAAGAATTTTAGAAGAATGTAAGTTTGATCACTCAATTTGTCTTTAGGAACTAATCTACTTGACTAAAATTTGTGCTTATATGATCAGATGGCATCCGTCTGCGGCGGAGTGGCTTCCAGACTATATGAAAGGAGTGTATATGATGCTTTACGAAACCGTAAACGAAATAGCGCGAGAGGCAGAAAAGTCTCAAGGCCGAGACACGCTCAACTATGCCCGACAGGCTGTATTGTGATGATTAGCTCATCACAATACTATGCCCAACTATGCCCGACAGGCCGAGACACGCTCAACTATGAACAAATAAATCTACAATTATTTCTTTGAGAACGTATTGTGATGATTAGCTCATTTGTTTTGCTTGTTGTACTGGTGCCTGTGCAGTTGGAGGCTTATATTGATTCGTATATGAAAGAGGCGAAGTGGATTTCCAGTGGTTTTCTGCCAACGTTTGAGGAGTATTTGGATAACGGGAAAGTTAGTTTTGGTTATCGCATAGCCACATTGCAACCCATCCTGACGTTGGGCATTCCCTTTCCTCATCACATCCTACAGGAAATAAACTTTCCTTCAAGGCTCAATGACTTGGCTGGTTCCATCCTTCGACTAAAAGGCGACATTCACAGCTACCAGGTATTGCCTATAGCCTTCTCTATCAAATCGGATGGAAGAATCTTTTCTTTGCATGTTTGGTTATGATTTAGAATTTGATAAATGATATGGCATTGGCATGTGGAATGTAGGCTGAGAGGAGCCGTGGAGAAGAATCTTCGAGTATATCATGTTATATGAAAGATAATCCTGAGTCAACAGAGGAAGATGCTGTTACTTATATCAACGCCATGGTCAACAGATTACTCAAAGAACTAAATTGGGAGCTTCTTAAACCCCACAGCAATGTTCCGATCACTTCCAAGAAACATGCTTTTGACATTCTGAGAGCTTTCTATCACCTCTACAAACACCGAGATGGCTTCAGCGTTGCCAGCAATGAAATAAGGAATTTGGTCAAGACAACCGTCATTGAGCCTGTGCCTTTATAACTACAAATTTAATGTAGCCCTAAGACTATGTGGATCTGTCTAAAGATGGAACTTAGGTAGCTGGTCAGCCCATAAAGATGAGATGTTTTCCATATACATCCTTTAATAAAAATAAAAGCTAAAAAAATATTTTCGTGTGTTTATTTTGTTTTATGGAAACAACAAATTTTGTTATATGGCATTTGTTGTTTCAGCCCTGCCTTGCCCTGCCCTTCTATATGGTATTAGATATGCTATTAAATTGAACCTTTCTATGAATTGAAATTTCTTATGATATATTGAATATATTTATATATTTAGAATTACAATTTAAATTATAAAAAGTGGAGATTTTATCTAAATTTATATCACTGAAATTCAATTAAAATTTAAAACTTTTAACCACCATACATTTAACCAAATATATTATTAAACATCCTACTTAAAGTTGACCAAAAAAATTGAGCTATTTCAAACGTTTTCAAAGGTTTTACAATGTAAATTGATTTTTTTAATTATTTAAAATCATTTTTCCTGTAATTGATTGTTGAAACCAACCAATTATTTGGGGGCAGGTGAAATAAATATAAACATATTTGCATTTGGTACAAATTAATTCTGTACTTAAAAGGATTGATTAG